>BPLR01004372.1:0-119151 GCA_021605095.1 Caerostris extrusa | reverse complement strand
ATTACGTATTACATGTATATTTAATTTTTGTTGGATGTACCTCAATAAATATTAAAATATGATGTACCAATGTTTCTTTTACTATATTGTGATAATTAGATCAGCTTGATATATTTCATTTCCAATATGTAAGTAAATGATTTTGCATTACAGAGTGTTATTTTTTATTATGTAATTAATGCATTCATCAAACTGAATATGATTTTAAAATAAAATAGTTATTAATTTTACATGTAATATTTTCTGTATCTATTTCAGTTTCTTTATAATCTGTGTTGAATTAATGTAACATTAAGAAAATTAATGCTTCCTATTTAACATTACATCAAATTATTATTTTCAATTTCTTGAATTTATTTTATTGTATCAAGTGTAGCATGAAGAAATGAAAACGAAATTGTATAAATTAGATACAATAGTTCCCACATCAAATAGACACCCTCATTCTACATCAACTCCCGTGATTTAAATTTTTTTAATCTTCTTATAGATTATTTGTTGTATTAAAAATAAGTGCAGGTTTATTCGGTTTCTTAAAATTTGCTTTATTAAATTATGAAAATGATTTGATGATTTAAATTTTACTATAGTTAATCTTCTTGTAGGTTATTTGTTGTAATATTAAAAAATAAGTGCAGGTTTATTCGGTTTCAAATTCTTGCTTTTATTAAATTATGAAAATGATTTGGATGATTTAAATTTTGCTTATAGTTAATCTTCTTTTTTAGGGCTATTTGTTGTATTAAAAAATAAGTGCAGGTTTATTCGTGGTTTCTTAAAATTTGCTTGTATTAAATTATGAAAAATGTATTTTGCATTAAATGACATTTTACAACTACTATTTTCTGAGAAATGTAGATTAACAAAAATATTAACATGTTTGTTTATATTTCAAGTAACGACACATGAGATGCTAGCACAATGATTTAATTTTAATAACATACAATACATTTTACGGTGTAGCATCAGGATAAAAGATGCCAATAAAAATAATATATAATAAATAAAATAAATTTTGTTTCACATTTAATTAAACAAAAATTCTTAAAATTATTTTTTTTATTAAACGTTATTAACGATGAAACTCGATTTACATAATTACATAACTTTCAATCATAGATCTTTCGTAGAACTGCTAATAAAATTTAAAATATCATTATCTAATCCTGTTTTATTCACGTTATATAGATTATAGCTATTATTTTTATCACATATAACATGAGACACCATCTATTAGTTGTTAATCAATTTAAGCAAATGATGAATTTAAAAAGGTAATTAGTTAAATTTGCAATGAATAAAAATATTGAGATTTTTTAAATTTTTTTTAAAGAATCATTTGAGCTGCCATTTATCATATTTCAGATAAATTTATCTTACTAATATTTATAATTAATAACAATGATACAAGTTTCATATAAATAAAAAAATAATAAATACTGATTTCCTTATTAATAATAAGTATTTTTATTATATACGGTATGCTTTTTAATTATTGCTTTTAATTTACCGTATTTATAGTATAGCCTGCATTTTCTAATATTATTTGAACAAAATGTGCTAGTGTTTTGTATGTCATATATTGATATTTAAAGCAAATAAAAAAATTGAAAGTTCCTTATAATTATACAATATACATACAAATGGAGACAGTCCATTTTGTTAAAAGCATTTAAAAAAAGAAAAATATATTATTGTTTGAAGTGTTAAGGCAAATAAAATTTTAATTGAAATTATTTAAAACGGATTGACAAAACATGCCACTAAGTTAGAATTAAAAAGCTAAATATACTCTTAATTTTATGAGAATCAAATCCTAAGCAGCTTGTAAAATTAAACTACATAAAAAATTAAAAGATTATAAGCCATGAATAACGGTTTTGTAAAATTTAATAAAATGACAAAAGATGCAAAACTATCAAACCGAGAGTCAAGTTGACTTATTGTTTAGCATCCAACACATCTCAAACATAAGAGTTTGATATATTGAGTCCAATTATTCATATGTATTGGATGAAATTTAACCACAATGTTGTTGTAATGACTTTTAAAAGAACAGCAAATCTTTTTAAATATTATAAGAAAATATGCAATCTAAATATAATGTTAAAGATCTACACAATATTTCTAAATTATAGGATTAAATACTATAACATTAATCATTAATTTTTGAGAAATAAATCCTACAGCTGACATAAAACTAAATAAAAAATTATGTATGATTTATGTTACAATTAATTGTTTTAATGTTGTTGACAAAAATTCAAAACACACAACCGAGAACTTATTATTTAGCATTCAACATATCCCAAACATAAAAATTGATATATTCCTAGTCGAATTATTGATGTAAGAATATGATGAAATTTTATCCACAATGTTTTTGGTAATGACTTGTAAGAATTATACATAAACCATTAATATTATAAGAAAATATAAAAATCTTAAATGTAATATTAAAAGAAAATATGAAATCTAAATGTAATATTGTAAAGACCTACACAATATTTCTAAAATATAGATTAAATAATGTAACATTTAACATCATTAATATTTTTGAGAAATATAAATCCTGCAGATGAGACAAACTAGACGTAAAATTATATATGATTGTATGTTACTAAGTACTGCGCTTAGTATTTAAATAAGCTGACCAAAAATGCAAAACACAAAATTGAGAACTTAGTTGACTTATTATTTTGCATTCAGCACATCCCAAATATGCAGAATTGACATATTTAGCCCAATGTTATGTGATGAAATTTAATCTGCAATGATTGTGGCAATGACTTTGTACCAGGAATAACGTATGGGTCTTTTTACTATTATAAGAAAATAGTAGGAAATGTAAATGTAGTATTGAAAAGATTAACTGGCGCACTTGGTTGAGATGACGAGATATATTCTACACAGTTTGCAAACATTAAGTCTTGCATAATGAATTTACGAAATGTCACATGATACTTCAGATCTTCAGTTGAAGGATAATTTCATGTTCCTTAGAATGGCTTTAGCAGATAAGCACTTTTATGAAATTTATTCTGCTTCATTCCACTAAGTTGTTGATCCTCGGAACACATTAGGAAAGGATCTCCAGTGAATACTTTCAAAATGAAAGTTCTTTATGTACAAAATTAGAGGATGAATCAAAGATCTGCACTTAAAGGATTTACTAATAATGTTACTTTTAAAGGACTTTATTCCTGATATACTAATTATAAGTTCGTAACTAATTATGTTGTTTTTTTTTATTTTAAGCTATTTAATAATATAATTGTCAGAAAATAGAATTGGGCATTAAATTACAGGTTAATTCGTTGGCAGATTGTTGTAGATTTCTCAAGACTCTTGATATCGTTATTTTACTAGCATTTAAAATGGTAAATCCTGAGAGGATATTTTTTCTTGATTTTGATCAATGCAGTATACCTACATCTATATTGTTGTAATTGATATATCTATATTGTTGTCTATGTAATCAATACAAAATATATATGTCATACAATGCAGAATTGAATGAGATTAATTATGCAATTAGTATTTTTCAACTACATTAGGTGGTGCTCAAAAGATTGCATTTGTTTGATGTAATTTATTACAGTTTCCGGAATGCTCTAGATTTTACCTGATGATAATGTGTTTCAAATAAGACAAATGGAAGAAAGTTCTATTCACCAAAATGGCATGTGCTCCGTTGAAAAAAAGATTGGATTCTGGTGTAACAGGGTTTTACACAA
Organism: Caerostris extrusa; assembly: GCA_021605095.1. Lineage (NCBI taxonomy): Eukaryota > Metazoa > Arthropoda > Arachnida > Araneae > Araneidae > Caerostris > Caerostris extrusa. The sequence continues at coordinate 115,414 of BPLR01004372.1, read as the reverse complement.
GAGACCTTTAAAGCCATTGTTGGAATATCAAAGGCTTTATTCAATACAACACGTGTTGGGTAAATATAGCTGAATTATATACTAAAACGTAAACCCACCTTCTATCTTAAAAATCAGATTTCATACTTTTTGAGGCTTTGAGGTGGGGTCAGCGAATATCAGATGCGTTTTTCTTTAGCATAAACCTGAGTTTATATACTTGATTTGATTTTTAAATTTACCTCACTTGAATCTATGAAGTGAGATAGCTACAACAACAACATAGTGAGACAGGTAAATTAGAAAAGGTTATTATTTTAAATGAGATTCAAATAAAATTTCTTTTAATTGCTTCATGCAGAAAGTTTTTTTTTTCCTTAAAAATTATAAGTAAGCAGTACAAAAGTTGGATTCGAATCGAATATGTGAATATGCTAGTGTCGAAGATTTGTGAGTTCTGAAGGAATTTGGTGTGGAGGCTAAGGTGGAAAGTCACAGTCCAGGAAGAACTAAAAATAACTGCCTTTGGGAGGAGAAAATAGATACCCCGTCTACCTTTCAAAGAATAGACTACATTTCTTATTGACAAAAGAGAAAGCTGACCATACAAAAGGGTCATATAATCTTTAGAAATTGAAACCATATGTCCAAATATAATGGCGGCACCTACTTTAGAATTACGTGATAAGATTAAGAAATTGTAAATAAATTTATTTTTATATTTCCTACGATCTAAAGGAAGAAAATATATATATTGATAGGTAATGTTCATTGTCAATCAATGTGATAAACTGTCGTCTTAAATGAAACTAAATTAGGATGGACATTGAGCGGACGATTTTTTCTAATTTCATTCGAATGATCCAGAGAATGCAATGCATTTTTCAGTTTGAAATGGAGGTAAATAATATAAAACTTTAACTGATCTCAAACATGAACAACTTTTAAAACTCTGGGTTGTAATAATCTTCTATTTCAGAACCAGATTTCCTTCTTCTTCCTGACGCTTTTCTTAAGTGTAATGTATTTTAACAAATTTTTGTATAACCTGTAAATACTGGTTCATCTATTTCATCTCAGGGCATACCATTTTCTGACATGTTTATTACACTTTATTATCTAAGCTAGTTAATCGGTCAACTAATTCAACGCGACCTTCTGGTACCAAAATAAATTTTCTACTTTATTCCATCGATCAAATAAGTAATTATTGAAATCGTAGCAGGTAATAACAAAGATAAAAAAAATCTTCTCCATGTTGAACCAATATCTTTCTCTTTTTATAAAGTCGTACTTTTTATCAGAAAAGTTTTCCTAATTTTTTTTAAAAAAGGACCTAATTGATTCTTTTTTTTAAGGAAGTAGCATATTTCCTTAAAGCACACACATCAACACAAAATTTTAATAGCACTTTTTTTGAACATTTTTTAAGAATATAAATTTTTGCTTTACTTTTGATATGCATTTAGATGGTGATGTGAGCAGGCGAACAGGCTAGAGTCGAATACAGAATCTTCTTAAAATGTGATATTATAAAATTTCTAAAATCTTGGTGAATATCTTAGCTGTATAGATAGCACAATGGTGAATTTTGTTTGTTTAAAAATATAATACATTTGATGATTATAAATTAGATTGACATTGATTATAACATTGATTACTTTCGTTCCTATGACCAGTGCTTCTTTTCCAACAAAACCTTCTATCTTTTTACCAAAAATGATAATGTTACTCGTAAGATTCCCTTCCTTGTTCCATACACTTTTTAAAATGAAATGTCCTTTTAAATGAAAATGGATTTCCAGAACTACATTGATTGGTATAATGCTCTTCAAATATTTTGCTGCCTCCAACAACTCCTAGATGCAAGGCCTAGCTAGTGGTTTGTAACATCACGCTCTTGTGACAAACGACCGGTAAACAAAAATAAGGTAGATCAGCCATATTGCATGATAGTGTCAGTGTGATTGTGTGTTTACTTTTATTGTCGTATGATTAATGTTTGATTTTCAGTCTGCAACGTCAAATATTATTAATATGGTTTATACGTGGCCAGTTCCTGGTTGTAATAGTAAATATATTCGACAGTAAAGTTCAGACGTTTCAATTTCCTAAGCATTCTTTTTAAAAAGATAAACGTGCATAAGTCATCCCAAGAAATGGTTTTATTCCAGCAAATTATTCCACGGTAAGTGTTGAAAAAGTTTATTGAATTAAGAACAAGAACAAAATTTATAATATTTCTAATTTCTAGGAATTTCCAAAGATTTTAAAATCTTAAAAATGTAGCAAGAAAATGGGATATTATTCATAAAGATGAATCAGTTGTTTTTTCACTGATTATTATTGTTGAGCAATCAATAACTGAAGCTAGTGTTATTATTTATAAAATTTAAAAATACTTCGTTTTAAAAGGGACACAGTTGGGTAAGTGCCACATTGTTATATCATTAAATAATAATATTATTATTGATGAAATTCTAGAAGATTTATCTTTCAAGCTTTTATTTAAAAGACATTTAAACATTTTTTTAAGACATTTGACTTTATTTCAACTGCTTTTGATTCAACAATTAATTTACTAGAAAATATAAGTAATTTTTAATGATTCACAACAAATAGTTGTTAAGTTTTTATTAAATCAAATAATATTTATTTGATATTAAATATTTAGTTTGGGGTAATTCTCCAAAATACATATATTTTGTTTTTATTTTAAATTCTACATATCGTCTGTGTAATTTTTTACGTACTGCAGGATATATAGTATTCAGCATATATTTCTACAACTTTTTCGTGGTGAAAGATTGTAAATAATAAAAAAAAACCTTTTAAAGGATAACATTTGCTCAATACATAGTAAATACTATATTTTCTATTTCCCAATGTCAAATATTGAGTTTTTAAATAAAACAATATTATTATGACACAAATATTGTAAAACAGGAACATTTGCAATAGAAACACCTCATGTTTTTACTCACACATCAAAAGCTTTAGTTGAAATGGCAAAATATTCTGTAAGTAAATATTGTAAGTTTAAATTTTTTTTTCCTGGTAAAATTCAAACCGATGCATTAAAGAGTCGTTTTGGTAAATATAGAAAACTTGCAGGATTTCAATATTTAATATCAAATCAGCAAATTTATGAAATGGAGGCTAAATTAAGAAAGCAAATTTTCTGCCATTAACAGTGGTTTAAAATAAATATGAATCATTAACTATACAAAATATTGATTCTGTAGAAAATGTCCAAGGATCATTGAATTTTAAGAATTTTTTTTAATATTTTTAAAGATGATATCAATAAAGTCATGCTATTTTTTTCTGTATTAACTTATTTATCTAAATATTGCACTCGAACAACTCTAAATAAATTAAATTGCAATTCATGCTCAAAATTATTGGTTTTGAATTAATCTTTAGAACTTATCAACTCTTTCAAAATTTGAATAGTGCTAATTTATTATGTACTACGTCAGATGTAGCCATTGTCATAGTTTATATTTACCTCACTTTACAAAAAATATTTTCTAAAGATAATACCCATTCATTTTTGAATAAGACTAACCCGCAGACTATTTGTAAAAATATCAATTTTATTAATGAAAATGTTTTTTTAAATGATGAACCATGTGATAATGGACATTTAAATAAATTTATTTTAAAGAAAAAATAATCCAAGTTGCTACTTATATATAATTAATTATTGTAAGTTAAGAAATGAACAAAAAATTGAATAAAAAAAGAAATTTATGTAAATAAAAATTTTAACATGGTCTTGAATTAATTTATTTACAGCATTCAGTAAAATAGTGTTTATTTCTGAGTTTGTACTTTCAATTTAAAAATTACTATAAATTTGATTAATATTAAAAAATGTGCTATATTTACAAAAATATAAATTAAAATCAAAAAATATTTTTCTAAATAAAGTTATAGTTTCGAATTAATGATTTTATAGAGATGATGCATCTATATCCTGTGAAATCAGTTGTTTGAATATAAGTTTTTTACGTACTTCTTTGTGATAATAATCATTGGTTTTTTTTCAAGTTTATTTTGCAAACATAAAGATAAATGGTCTTTTAATTATTTTTAAATATATGCTATATTTTCAAAAAAATATATGCTAAAAAACTTGAAAAAAAATAAAGACAAATTTAAATAAAGTTATATTAATGGTTTACGATTTTATAGAAATGAGGAATCTAAAACTAAGAATATGTTTTTCTGTGCTCTAATATAATGGAAATATATTTGGACCTAAAAATGTGTAGGTTATATATTTGTAAATTTTAAAAATCTAAATACATAAGGTTTTAAATGATTTCATATGAGTGAAAAATTATTAATTATCATAAATTATTAATTAAAAATTATCATAAAAGAAACTTTTAAACTAAAAATAAAATAACATAAAATTATTGACAAAAGATAGAATTTTTTATTAAGAAATGTTTTACATTAATTTTGAAATTCTCTTGCATTTTAATGTTCAAATAAAAATATTTGATGATATAAGAAAACGGTAAAATTTTTTATTATATTTGTAATTTATGTAAATAATCCAGAAACGACTAATTTCAACCATTTGCCTGAATTCTGTTAGAATAAAATAGATACCAGAAAATGAATGACGATATATTTAGTATTTTTTTTAAAAAAGGATCAATTATTTTTAAATTTTTGATTTGCTCTTATGCAAATAAATTTATCACTAAAAGACAGAAAAATATGAATTTGTGAATTGAAATATCTATCAATAAATATAAATATAACTTTATTTCAATAAAATTTAGAATGTTAATTTAAAAATTTCCCAAATCTTCAGGTTTTAAATATAAAATCGAAACGTTTTCAAAACACAAATTAAATTAAACAGTAAATAAATTAAATAATGATTTGTGCTAATAAGGATTCAAGATATTGATATGAATTGAGAAAAAAAATATTTTAAAGTTAGTCATAAATACTCCTAAAATCAGTTTCGTATTAAAAACTAATCTGTTTATCGCTCTAAACGCTTTTCTTCGTGTACGTGATGCACAGACCTTTTCGCCTTCAGCAACAAGCCTTGTATCAATGAAGGGTTGCTGCAACACAAGTAATGAAATGATGCAACTTATACTCAAAACCATGCTTAATTCCTTCCCCTTTCTCTGTATTTATAGTATCTGTTGCATTAAAAAATTCAAAACTATAATTGATTTTCCCATTTTGGAAGGCACTAAGACTCATGAACTAAGACGAATTCCAATTTCTATGGTCTAAAATGATTGACGTATAACAGAAACATAGTTTGGCCTATCATAGAGTACACTGATTATTTTACATTTATTTATTCTATTACATTTCCGTCTTTTCCATATATTCTAATAACTGATAAAAATTGTGCTTCAACATATCCTATCACTATGGCCTGAACAATATCATTGTAAACGCAAAATATTGAATATCCTACATGAAGATCTTCCTTTAAAGAAATTTACATTTCCTATCACCTGAGGGTGAAGTCTTAAGACTTTACATAAACCTTTTCAAGTATTACTTTAGCCCAATTTGAAGTTTTTATTTTTGCACGGTTTAATTTACCTTAAAATTTAATTTACCTTAATGAGAAGATAAAACCATATATCATTTTCGTTTCAAAATATCATTTATCGTTTCATTCGATTATGGTTGTATTTTTTCGTGTTTGATTTATCGTCCCCCATATTAAGTTCGAAAATATTATTCTTTTCATTTACAATATACCAAGTGTGAGGATAAATTATTTCTGTTAATTCAACTTCTCATTTTCCATATAAAATGATTGGTGACCCAAGTTATCTGACGAAACTAAAAGGACAAGTGTTCATAATGTCAACTTACATATCTGCCGAACAAATTACTTATAATCCCCTAGCAACAAGAAACTAGATGGCGAATGGAATACCCTATAGGACTGGAATCTAAGGAAAGATCATTCCATACAAAATGTTTTTTTTTTACATGGATAGAAGTTCAAGTTGAAAGATAAGATGAACCATCAAGTTGAAAGACATTAATTATTTTTTTTATTGGATAATATGTCTTTATATAAAATATACCTCCGATAATCTAACCATTTAAGTCTTTCAGCTTGTAAACAATAAGTTGTCTAAGAATAATTTAATTGATCGTAAATATGTCTGACCCCCAATTATTTTTATTATCTTTTCCAAATCTATCTCGGCGTTACTAGCTTTCGTTTCAGTATTCTTCTTAAAAATAAGATATTACTGCAGAATTTTATATTTGAATTCACTTTCTTTATCTGTTTACAAAGACGTTGGTTTCCGTTGTGTGAATAGTTTTGGGAAACCTTTTAAAGAATGTAACCTTTTTTTTTTTTTTACATTAAGGGCCAAGTATAATATAGACTTATATTTTTAACCCAAGCATATTATAAAAATACATGTATAAAGGTGAGCAGAAATGTATGACCATTGTAATATTATTTTTATAGATTGTAAATCTGATTAATCTGATTAATTATTCGTCTACACCTTCAACTATGACTCCATTTCTATTAAAGTTATGTCTTGCAGGTTTATGTAACGTATACGATTCTTTAGTTATGTGTACAACAGAGCTAACAGATATATATAGCTTTATGTAAAACATTTATGCCTCAAAAATTTGCTGATTAATAAGAAATTTTATAAAATTTCTCAAGAGATATTTTTGTAAATGTTATGTAACTATTCAGATGGCGTACGGTTACAGACCATAAGAATTCATATAAGAGAGAGTCAAGAAAAAAAAACATCATAGTATTATAACTAAAATCATTTACGTTTATTGAAATTCATAGCAAACGTTTTGGCACAAAAATATAATAAAATTTTATTACAGAACAATATATTAGTATTTGTAAATAAAAAACATATCCTAGAAATACAAAATTTTTACAAACAAGCAAAAAAAATACTGCAACAATGTCTTAATACAACTATTTACATAATTCTTCAGTTTTCACAAAAACCAAGATACAGTCTAGAAAAGTATATATTTCATTTTCAAATTTTCTGAAATAAAGTCCATTTATATTTGAATTTACGAATTCTGTGACCAAATTTCGCTAATCAACTGTAAATAAAGCTTTTACAATATAAATATTAAAACATTCTTTTTGACTTACGATTCTACATACATGTTCAATTAATTCAAGTTCATTTCTATAACAAAAACATTCATCCCAATTAATAATAATTATAATACTATTTGTTAAGTACTTGCAGAGAAATTCAGACAGTTCTGATGGTACAGTTGGTGTCAAATAGTCAAAATTTCTCCATTTCTTATTATGTCATCAGGGCGTTTACTTAGTTCGTAGATCACATACACATATTCTGTGAAGATGTACGTTAGAAGTTTCCTTTTCACATATTTGGATAGTCTGTTGTATTATTCTTATAAGGTGATGCATTGTTCGTACTGAGAACTATTTTCTCAGGCAGAAAAAAAGATATCATATCCTACGTTTCAATTAGTTCTGGAATTCTGATACGTTGTTTGTTTTGGATGAAAATGCATACATCCTTTTGGCGTCTGGATCATTATAAGCCATGAAAACCTAATATGAATATGGTTTCAATGAAACCCCTGATTTTGTTAGTTGTCTTTCACTTTCGCCAGTAGAGTATAATCGAATATGAACACGAGTTTGTTTAAAAAGCGGGGGTGGTGTATTTTACCCTATAAATACACCATCCCCGAGGTCAAATATGTGATAGACAATATGTGGTTTATCTTCCTCAGCAATGTGAGCTTTCTTGCATATTATTTTATTCAGAAATATACTTAGCTTTAAAGACATTTTTTTCATTGTACACTTACATGAACTACTAGAAACAAGAAATTAATATTGTTAGATAATAATAGATGGATATAGAGTTTATGTATAAACTTAATAAGAAAAAAATATTCCAAAAGCACTTTCCTACTGAACTGATAAGCATTTTATTAGCTTTATTTTCTCTAAAAACAAAGAGCAATCAATGCTAAGTACTATGTAGAAGTTTCAAAGAAGAAAGTAAAGAAAGAAATCCTTTCTAAGGGCTATATAGACGTTACTTTGTTTCTTTTCAGACTAACCTTTCATCTACACCGATGCATTTAAATATGGAAACAAAACAAGCAGAATTCAGGACAAATATATATGTAGACACATTACAATTTTTATGCAGTGAAAAAAACTAGCATCAAAAATAAAAATCACTTAGCTGTTTGAGATAATTTAAAAATAACTATTGTTTGCTTTCAGAAAAATAACAACATCATTGATATTATAAAGAAAAATATAACGCTAAAATATATATTTAAAAATAATTAATGCTGTTTAAAGATGTAAATATTTTATATAATACAGTGCAATAAATAATAAATATTAAATAATCATTAATATATAATATGATAATAATAATTAATAATTTTTATATTAAAATAATTAAAAAAAATAATTTAAATATGAAGAAAATTTAAAGTTACGTTGTATGAAGAATAAAATGGAGAAGTAACTTCAATGCCCAATTATATGTGACTGTAAATGAATATGTTTTGTATAAATTATAATGAAACAGATGAATGTGATAGAAACAAAATCCAAATAATAGTTTTATATAATTTATTCAAAACATATAATGATATATATTTGATTTTGTTTATCTTTCGAATCGAGCTTTTATTGATTAAACAGCAAGAAGAAAATGCTGTTAGAAATTTTTTTTTTTTTTTACATTTCAAGCATTTCTTTTTCAAATTTCAGTGAATAAATAAGCCATTTTATTATTTTCTACCAGCGGTTTTTTACACACATATTTGAATGAAATATTTCATAAAAAGAAACTTTCGATATACAACATATTAAGCTCACCTTGCTTTCAAATTGAATGTATTTAAAAAAGTATATGTGAGAAAACATCGAAATTATATTTGAAGAGAATTTTCTTTCTTGGGGAATTGTGAAAAAGATACGATGTTAAAGTATTTTTTTACAGAAAATCTTTTACCTCAAATTCACATTTCACTTATTTTTAGTGGATAAAAATATTTTTGAGCTATTTGATCCCAATTTAATTTTGTTTCAATTTGCCCATGAGAATAGACTGAAAAAAGAAACACTCGCTAGAAGAACAGTTACAATAATACAAAAGGCGTATCACTTTTCTATTAGAAATACGCTGTAAGATATTTTATCAAGATCTTATTGAAAGAAAAATCTAAGAATTCGAAAAGCGTATCATGCATTCCACGTCGAACTCAAAAAAGCACTTCGTATTCTTAAAAGTAAGCATTTGATGGTTTCATTTGTAAGAATATGTAAATATAAACATGCTCTGACTGAAAAGAATAAGTTTTTTTTTATTTGCGTGTGGGTTTATGATCTTTTATTTCGTTTAAATCGTTTTATTTTTCTATTTGTTATTTTTTTTTACATTCCGGCATGCACTGAAAACACTATTATGGAACTCTTACGGCATGTTGCATATTAATTCGAGCAGTTCATTTTTGATATTTTTTATTCGCGTATATCTAAGAATTTAAAATTGTATTTCTTTTTCTTTTAGCTTCTGACTTTGCTGCTGGTTTGATAATTCAGTAGATTTTATTCCTTAAGAGTTTTAACAAGCAGAATTCTGAAAAATATTGCATGTAAAATTTCAGAATCTTTCCATAAACAGAAGACTAATAAAATGATATCATTATCCACTAGGTAAAAGTAACAAAGTGTAGGCAAAATATCTGCAATTCTCACACTAAAAATTGAGAAGAAATCAGAATGGACTAAAATTGCACGGTGTTGAAGAAATATTTATTTGTATGGATTGTATAAGTAATCTTAAGCATTTCAATGTACTTGAAGAATCATTAAAATCTTTATTTTTTTTAAAAAAAATGACCATTGGAACATCATAGATAGCCTTTCAGGGGTTTGGTGCAATATATCATATATCATAGCCATAAATGAAGTGGAGATATATAAGAATATTTAAAACTAAAAGGTATTTCAAAATTCAATGTCATCTAAAATTTCTCTAAAATTAATGCCAAAGTATTAAATGGTTTAATTATGCTACAGTGTCACAAAATAGTTTTTAATGTAAAAGAATTGTTGATAGTACCAAATGTTCAAGTTCAATGTCACTAGTATTAAACTTCTGTATTTTTTTTTTAAGTTTAATTATGAAAATCTTTTTTTTTAAATACGTAGTTTGAGACTGTTTCAAAACTTTTGAATTTTTAAATGGTTCCTAATACTTTTGGTCAATCTGCACTAAAACCAGTGAATAATCATTTCTGATTCTCGACTCAGCATACACATTTATAAACTGTAGTGAAACTCAGCATTGCGGCATAATAACGTTTTATTTGTTACGTTAACGTTTTATTATAACTACGTTAAACCTTTTTTAATCTTTCAAAAATTATGATTTTCATTCTATTAAGTATTGTAATTTCTGATTTTCAATAATTCAATAATTCAATAATTCATGAAATTCAAGTAAAACACCGCATAAATTTTTCAATAGCACTTAAATAACCCAATACTATTTTCAATTAAAATGTATTAATGAAATGTCAGTAAATCTTTATTAGTTTTATATAAATTTTTAACATTTTGAAATAAAATATTTTAAACTATTAAACAACTACGTATTAACTATTAATTATTAAATATTATTTAACTATTGACAATAAAAAGCAGTGTCATTAGGGAGATGTATTAGAATTATTATATGTTTTAATACTTTTAATTTGTGCCAATTGTTTTGTAAGGTAAATAATAATACCATACCATAATATTTCATTTAGTATTTCTTGCATAGAATTCGAATATAGAAAAATCAAAACAGTAAAAAAAAAGCTTTATTGTGAAATACTAAATGTTACATTTTTATTTTCTATTATGAGAATTGAGTTTAATTCTCAGTTCAGAATAAATAATTTATAAACGAACTGAAAAACACTTCCATCGATTATAATATAATGTAACAAATAATGTGTTGAATGAAAAGTTACAGAATTAAAATAACTTTGAATACATTAAGCAATATACTTTCAAAGTAAACCAAACTGATTTCCACTTTTTATATTATTTCGTAAAACTGTAATCCGATTAGTTTGATAACAAAGCTCTTTTGTTAAAACTAAGCAATAAATTTAAAAGGTTTTAACAAATTTATAAACAAATAAATATTAGATCTCTGTTAAAGCGATTAATTGTTAGTCTCGTGTGTAAAAAAAAGTATTTTAAAGTGTGTGATTTACCTTTTGTAAGCGGTTGGAGCTCATGACACAAATAAATTCATTTGATTATTTTAAATAATTATTTTTGAAGTATTCTATTATATTTTTTTCATATTTTATTGAAAGGAAATTCTACTTAATCTTTTAATTGGAAAGGGTCACATATTTAGAGTAATTTTAAACAGGTCATTTAACTGAAATTATTTAAAAGTGCATAATGCAATCAGAGATCTGTTTAAAGAATGTTTAGTTTTCTCAACATTAATTTAAATTGATGAGTTACATAGTTTATTTTAATTACAACATTATTTTAAATTATTTTCAATTTAATTATTTTATATTATTATTTTTCAATTTTTTGAAATTATTTTCAATCAATTATTTTAAATTATTAATTTAATTATTTTCAATTGTTATTTATTTCAATTATTTTAAATTATTTTCAATTCAATTATTTTATATTATTATTTATTTCAATTATTTTAAATTATTTTCAAATTCATCAATTTCAATTTTAAATTATTATTTAAAATTATTTATTATTGTTAATTTATTATTTTATATTATTAAAAATAATCATGTATTTAAATTATTTTAAATTATTAAATTATTTTTATTCGATTATAAAATTATTTTAATCAACGCAAAACCAGCTATAATTCTAAAAATTAATATATTAAAGCATCTTATTTTTCTAGGGTCGATATATCCACCAAAATTCTTTCTCAAAGTGTATTAAAACTTTTGGAGACGAATCAGTTTTAAATCGATTTTAGCATTTCTAATTATTTTTATATTCAAAATAATGGCTTTAAATCATCCGTTCTGACTTATTTGCTGTGTTTCATTAAGCTCCAAAAACTGCTGTGAAATAATAAGACCAAACAGACGGTTTAGAGCCTCCGATTACCCGACAGAACGATTTTCGAAGCACTCAGCAAACAGAGTAAATTACCACTCAGAGAGCGATGGAATCAGTTTACGGTTTCAGAATCGCATTCGTCACTGCTAGTTTAGCAGATTGAGCAAGCAAACACGATTGACTAGACTCTATCATCAACCGTTACCATAACAACCGACGAAGTGATGGAAACTCTTAAGCTCTTTCTGTACCAGCAACGCACGTTGACGGTCTTAAGTACTGCTGCTCTTGATCGTAACCTAAGAGTAACGCGACTTAAGATTGATGCAGTTCCTAAATGAAAATGAAGAACTTTGCGTTGCTGGAGAGCTTGGTGCAGTCCAATAACAGTGTGGGAAGGATTTCAAGTGTATTAGTATTACTGGTTTAAATACTCATTCATTTTATTTCCAGGCTATATTTTAAAATATGAAACTTGCTTTACCTTAAAAATGGCGATGCACTATTTTTTGTTAGATTAATAGAATAAATAAAAGTTCTTAATGCCTTTTTATCAAACTCGTTTAAAAGATTTAATGGAATCAGCTTTAATTTCAGATATTAAATGCTGGTTAACTATATACTGGTTAAAATTATGGTTTGCAGACGAAAATTATGGTTAAAATATGCTGGCTAAAACTATGGTTAAAATTATTGATTAAAATTTACTGGCTAAAATTATTAATTGAAATTATACTGGCTAAAACTATGGTTAAAATTATTGAAAATTAAAAAAATTATACTGGTTAAAATATATTGATTAAAATTATACTGGTTAAAATATATTGATTAAAATTATACTGGTTAAAATTATGGTTTTACTGATTATTTACTGGTTGATTATGGTATTACTGGTTTAAATATTGTTCATTTTATTTCGAGGGTATATTTTAAGTCTTTTTAAAATATGGAGCTTGCTTTACCTTGAAATAATATGAAATATTTTTTGTTAGAGAAAAGAAAGTTCTTAATGGCTTTTTATCAAAATCATTTCATACATTTAATGGAATCAGTTTTAATATCTGAAAATATATATTATACTGGTTAAAATTATGGTTTACTGGTTATTTACTGGTAAAAATTAAGGTATACTGGTTATTTACTGGTAAAAATTATGGTTTGCTGGTTATTTACTGGTTAAAATTATGGTTTACTGGTTATTTACAAATTATAGCTTACTGGTTTAAATAGTCATTCATTTTATTTCGAGGGTATATTTTAAGTATTTTTAAAATATGAAGCTTGCTTTACCTTAAAAATGTCAATGCAATATTTTTGTTAGATTAATAGAATAAAGAAAGTTCTTAATGGCTTTTCACCAAATTCATTTCATACATTTAATAGAATCAGTTTTAATATCTGAAAATATATATTATACTGGTTAAAATTATCGTTTGCTGTTTATTTACTGGTTAAAATTATGGTTTACTGTTCATTTACTGGTTGGTTATAGTATTAGTGGTTTAAATACTCATTCATTTTATTTCGAGGGTATATTTTAAGTATTTTAAAATATGAAGCTTGATTTACCTTAACATATTTTTGTTAGAGTAATCGAATAAAGAAAGTTCTTAATGGCTTTTTACCAAATTCATTTCATACATTTAATGGAATTAGATTTAATATCTGAAAATATACATTATACTGGTTAAAATTATGGTTTACTGTTTATTTACTGGTTGGTTATGGTATTAGTGGTTTAAATACTCATTCATTTTATTTCGAGGGTATATTTTAAGTATTTTAAAAATATGAAGCTTGCTTTTACCTTAAAAATGGCGATGAAATTTTTTTGTTAGTTAATAATAGTTTAATAGAATAAAGAAAGTTCTTAAAGGTTTTTTATCAAACTCATTTAATACATTTAATGGAATCAGTTTTAATATCTGAAAATATGTCATTGAATTTTTTTTCTTCTTTGTCATTTTTTAATTTACTTCAAAATTTTAATTTTTTTCTGATTATTTATTTATATATTAGAATATACTTTTCTGCGTAGAAGAAGTAATATTTTTATAATTAAAGAAAAAATTGAATATGTTGTAAAAATGAATTTTTCTTTCAATTTTAAAACTTTACATTAAAAATATTTATTTTTATCAAACAGATGATATAAGCGTATGACGCTAATTTAAAAATCAATTTAAAATTAATTTAATGCAAACATTAAGAAAATAGTATTTTGATATTCATTTCTAGTATCAGGAAATTAAAATATTTTATAATTTTTTTTTCTCAAAAAAACTTTTATAAATAAATATTTAAACAATTCTCATTTCATATACTATGATTCAAAATAAAACACTTTGACATTCATGTAATTATACTTAAAAATAATAAAAAGTCAAAGTAAAATTAATTTAATTTTAAATCATTTTCTAAAAACGGAATTTAGAATTTACAATAAATAATTATAATTCAATAATTCCTTTAATTTTAAATTATTTTAAAATTAGTATTTATTTCAATTATTTTAATTACTTTAAAATATTAAATTATTTTATTAAATTATAAAATTATTTTCAATTCAATTATAAAATTATTTTAATCAATGTAAAACCAGCTATAATTATAAAAACTACTATATTAAAGCATCTTCTTTTATAGGTTGATATACTCACATATAATTCCTTCTCAATGTGTCAATTATCAAATTTATATTGAATTAAAAAATTTATATCGGATTCATTACGAAATACGAATACTTAATGTGAGTAGAAAACAAAATACTTCAAAAACTTCTAGCTACATAGATTTCAATCAAAGGGGAATAAAACATTTAAAAAGTTACAAACAATCGAATTTCTAACAGTTTCTTGCAGTCTTGAAAAGAGAAAAAGGAAAACTTAAAAAAAAAAAAAAGTAATACAGAAACTTCTTTCTTTTTTCAGATTCGTCTTCACTCAGAAAATTCACATCAGCATCATTAGGACACAATAGAATAATTTAGGAAAGGCATTAAAGTTCTGAATGTCTTGAATTGTGTGGAGTTTAGAAGAAAAGATGCAGTTTACTTCACGTTGGTACAAGTGTTATTAAAAAGAAATTATTAAAGGGAGATTAAATTGATGTAGTTTTAATGTAGAGAAGTAAGTTCTCTTTTAAAACTGCATGGATTCCTATAAAATTATTTCAATGGTTACAAAAAGTTTATTCAATTTGAATAATTATAACAAGTTATCAGAAAAAAATCTTTGTTTTCTATCCTGTACAATATTTTGGGTATTATAAAATATATTATTAAGGCAAAATATTAGTATTATAAAATATGTTAGTGGTCTGAACTGCAGAGTTACATAATATATCTTATGGTAAGTGTAATATGGCAATGTCATCAAGATAGTCTTTGCGATTTTTTTTCTTATTTTCTATAAAATAACATGAACGTTGTATAGTTTATTTTATGCAAGTTTCCAAAAAGGAATCCTAATACATCCACTCTAATATTCACTGTCATTATACAATTCTATTCATAAAAGTTTCAATAATTTATGAGCCAATTTTTGTTTACCAAATGATAATGTGTCGATTATTTGCCACATCCATGAAAATATTTTTATGTAGTAAATAGTAGCTCAATAAATTGGTTTCCTATTAATCGACTTAAAAACACTAGATTAGTTAAAGATTACTTCACAGTATTTATTATATTTGTTGTAGTTCATGAAATAATTCTAATAATTCTAAAAATTTCATTATAAATATTTTTTTTTTTTATAAATTGAATAAGTATAATACTTAAATAGTTCAAAATATTAGGAACTTCATAAAGATGAAAACCCAAATAATAATAATTTTGCCAGCATTTTTATTTAGCAATTTTTCTGCAAAAAGTGAAAAAATTGAAAAGTATTTAAGAAAATAATGAATATGAAAATGAAAAAGAAACTCTATTTCATGAAATCCTTAGACGGTAAGTCTTCAAAATAAAAACCGAAACTTTTAATTTGTTGAGAAGCTTACTGCTGTATTCTAAATTTATATATTTGTAGTATTCGACTAAATAACTCACACTTTCATAATGTTACCTTTAAATGACCTTCATCTTCGCTTTTTTTACCATATAAAACATTTAGTTTCTACAGTGTTATAGATTTAAAAGGGAGAAAAGTTAAAGATGACAAAAAGTAAAGTTTATGCAGAAAAGTCGACTTGAATTTCCAAATAAGATGGCACTCGATCACGAGAATGACGTCAAAAATGCACAGAGTTATGTCGCGTAAAATTTGAACTGCCTCTAGCAAAAAAAACTGTTCCATACGTAAGAACATTTTAAGGCATGAATTCTGAAAACCAACCAAAGATTTTTGGAGATCAATTTTTCTTGAAGATCTTTCACAATAGGAAAAAAAAAAAAAAAAGGAAAGAAAGAAAACAGACCATCCTGTGTGAATGCTGTGTGACTCGAGGGAAAAAAAACTTTAAGGAAAAGCAATAATAACCAGCCTAGTGAATGTAAGATATCACTAGAAGACATTATATAACGACAAAATGAAAATGCAAAAAAAAAAAATAAATAAATAAAATAAAATAACAATAATAAATAAAAAAAAACACTTTATTATATGAAATTCTTAGATAATAATTCTTAAAAAAAAAAGGAGGAAAAATTTAACTTGTTGAATATCTTATGGCTGTATTTGAAAATTTTATATTCTTAGTGTTGGTCTTCGTCTAAGGAAATCACACTTTCATAATGTTATCGTTAAATGACTTTCACGAGGTGAATTTACATACAGACGCCTTTTCGCCCTTCTAAAAAAATTAGTTTCTACAGTGCCTGAGAGCGAAAGGAAAAAAAGTTAAAGATGACAGAAAGTAAAGTTTATGCAAAAAGGTAGACTTGAATTCCCAAATAAGACGGCACTCGATCACGAGAATGACGACAAAATGCACAGAGTTATGTCGCGTAAAATTTGAATTGCCTCTAGCGGAAAAACTGTTCCATACGTAAGAATATTTTAAGACATGCATTCTGAAAACCAACCGAAGGTTTTTGGAGATCAATTTTTTCTTGAAAATCTTTAAGAAAAGGAAAAAAAGACGAAAACTGGAAAACAGACCAGCCTGTGTGAATGTTGGGAAACTCGAGGGAAAATCTTTAAGGAAAAACACTAATAATCCGCCTAAATGTATGATATCACTAGAAGGCATTATATAACAGCAAAATGAAAATGTAAAAAAAAAAAAAAAAAAAAAAAATCTAAAAGAATAGTTCCTAAAAAGAAAGGAGAAAAATTTAATTTGTTGAATATCTTCATGCTGTATTTGAAAATTTTATATTCGTAGTGTCGGTCATTGTCTAAGGAAATCACACTTTCTTATAGTCATTTTTAAATGGTGTCATGAGGTGAATTTGCATACAAATTACAAATTTGCTTTTTGTTCATATAAAACATTTAGTTTCTACAGTGTTCTAGAGTTAAAAGGGAGAAAAGTTTAAGATCACAGAAAGTAAAGTTTACGCTGAAAAGTAGACTTGAATTTCCAAATAAGACGGCACCCTCGATCACGAGAATGGCGTCAAAATGCACAGTTATGTCTCTAAAATTTGAATTGCCTCTAGCGGAAAAACTTTGTTCCATTACTAAGAATATTTTAAGGCATAATTCTGAAAACCAACCTAAGGTTTTTGGTGATAAATATTTCTTGAAGATCTTATTCCACAAAGGAAAAAAAAGGAGGAAAACCAGAAAACAGACTATCCTGTGTGAATGTTGAAAAACTCGAGGAAAGACTTTAAGGAAAAGAAAAATTAACCAGCCTAGTGAATGTAAGATATCACTATAAGGCATTATATATAACGGCAAAGAAAAAACTTTATTATATGAAATTCTCAGAGAATAATTCTTAAAAAGAAAGGAGAAAAATTTAACTTGTTGAATATCTTATTGCTGTATTTTGAAAATTTTATATTCGTAGTGTCGGTCTTCCTCTAAGGAAATCCACTTTCATAATGCTATCTTTAAATGACTTTCATGAGGTGAATTTACATACAAACGCCTTTTCTCCCTCCTAAAAAAAAATTAGTTTCCACAGTGTTTGAGAGCAGAAAGGAAAAAGTTAAAGATGACAGAAAGTAAAGTTTATGCAAAAGGTAGACTTGAATTCCCAAATATGACGGCACTCGATCACGTGAATGACATGAAAATGCACAGAGTTATGTCGCGTAAAATTTGAATTTCTTGAAGATCTTCCACAAAAGGGGAAAAAAAGAGGAAAACTGGAAAACAGACCAGCCTGTGTGAATGTTGAGAATATCAAAAGAAAACCTTTTTAAGAAAAAGCAATAATAACCATCCTAGTGAATGTAAGATATCACTAGAAATCATTATATAACTGCAATCATGCGACAAAATGCAACAAAAATAAAATATATAAAAAAACACTTTATTGTATGAAATTCTTAGAGAATAATTCTTAAAAAGAACGGAAAAATTTTTAACTTGTTGATTATCTTATTAACTTGCTGTATTTGAAAATGTTTTATTCGCAGTGTTGGTCTTCGTCTAAGGAAATCACACTTTCATAATGCTATATATAAAATGACTTTCATGAGGTGAATTTACATACAAACGCCTTTTCTCCCTACTAAAAAAATTAGTTTACACAGTGTCTGAGAGCGAAAGGAAAAAGTTAAAGATGACAGAAAGTAAAGTTTATGCAAAAAAGGTAGACTTGAATTCCCAAATATGACGGCACTCGATCACGTGAATGACATGAAAATGCAGAGAGTTATGTCGCGTAAAAATTTGAATTGCCTCTAGCGAAAAAAACTGTTTCATACGTAAGAATATTTTAAGGCATGAATTCTGAAAACCAACCGAAGGTTTTTGGAGATCAATTTTCTTGAAGATCTTTAAGAAAAGGAAAAAAGAGGAAAACTGGAAAACAGACCAGCCTGTGTGAATGTTGGGAAACTCAGGGAAAATCTTTAAGGAAAAAGCAATAATAATCAGCCTAGTGAATGTAAGATATCACTAGAAGCATTATATAACAGCAAAATGCAAATGCAAAAAAAAAAAAATTTATTATATAAAAATTCTTAAAAAAAAGTAGAAAAATTTAACTTGTTGATTATCTTATTGCTGTATTTGAAAATTTTATATTCGTAGTGTTGGTCTTCGTCTAAGGAAATCCCACTTTCATAATGCTATCTTTAAATGACTTTCATGAGGTGAATTTACATACAAATGCCTTTTCCCCTCCTAAAAAATTATTTTCCACAGTGTCTGAGAGCGAAAGGAAAAATTTAAAGATGACAGAAAGTAAAGTTTATGCAAAAAGGTAGACTTGAATTCCCAAATATGACGGCACTCGATCACGTGAATGACATGAAATGCACAGAGTTATGTCGCGTAAAATTTGAATTGCCTCTTAGCGAAAAACTGTTCCATACGTAAGAATATTTTTAAAGCAGGAATTCTGGGAGCGTACCGAAGAGTCTTGGAGATCAATTTTTCTCGAAGATCTTCCATAAAAAATGAGAAAAACAAGAAAGCAGACAAGCTCGTGTGAACGGTGACACAGAGTCGGTGGGGAAACTTCAAAGAAAAAGCGATAATAACCGGTCTAGTGAATGTAAGATATCATTCGAAAACACTATATAACGACAGCTATCGACAATGTGATAACGTCTTCGAGAATTATGGCCCAAAGACCCAAAAGATGTAGTAATCTGCCGTTAAATCAAAGGAACATATTTCAACCATCTAAATCTAAATGCTTCATTTTATGTCCTCAGGGTATATCATTAAAGTAAAAAATATCGTCTTTCCCTCTCTTTTAACAGCTTGTTTGTTTGATCATAAATAGTAAATGGCTTCTAAAATCCATATTTGCGAGAAATTTGTCTATTTAAGTATGAAAAATATAAATAATTCTCATTCAATAAATTTATTATTTCAAAATTAAATAATTAAAATTGTTGTAGTAATTATTAATTTTAATACAAGTTTAAAAGCGATTTATTTTTATTGTTTTTTAACAGCTTGTTTGTTTGATCATTAAAGACTTCTAAAATCTATACGTCTTTTGGCGTATGAAAATAAATAACTCATTCAATTTTATTGAAAAGCGATTTATTTATTTTTAAGAAGACATTTTAAACGAAAATTAAGAGTTGTATGCAAGTATTTAGATATTGAAATGACACATTTTGAAAAGCTTTATGGTGTACTGCAATCTGATTGCGAAAAAAATATTGAAAGTTGTTGCTTTTTGTTTCCAATGTCAGTGGATATTCACGCGAAGTATAATGCTCCTGCTAATGATAAATCATCTCAAAAATAATAAATAATAAATAAATAAATAAATTTAGCATGAAATATTTTAAAATCAAATAATTAGATTCGTTGTAGTAATTGCTAGTTTTAATACAAGTGTAATAATTAATGAGCAAATTCATTTGTTATGTGCATACTTATTATAAGAAATAATTAGCTTCTTAAAGCTTTTTAAGTGCTGGTAATAGTAGTGAACTAATTTTTTTTAAAGTAGTTCAATAGGTTTTATTTGAGACAAATCATAATGTGTAATTTTATTTCATTCTTTTTTAATCAAATTTTGGTTTATTTTAGATGAACAAAAATATATAGTGGGGTTTTTTTGTATTACCTTCAAAAGGTTATACTACATTAAGTATGATTTTAAATTTTATACACTAAATAATAATAATTAACGTAACACATAATACATTAAATAATAATAATTAATATAATTTTATAAATTTATTTAATTTATCATTATATCATGGATATTTAACCATACTTAAATTTAATTACTTACTTACTTAAATTAAACAAATATTTAAATTTTGTATTTACACAAATCTACCAACATGTTCAAGATAAATCACTATTTTCTTAAAAAAAAGATTTTCCTTTGTAAATTTTCGATTTGCTACACTATTTTCCTATTTTTTAATGATTTTTTTCTTTTAATTTAACAAATAAAATTATTTTCTCAATTTACTAGAATAATTTTGATTTATTTTAGATGGACAAAAATATATAGTGGGGTTTATTGTGTTATTTTTAACAGGTTATACTACATTAATTATGATTATTAATTTTATACATTAAATAAAGGGATTTAACCATACTTCATTTTATATCTGTATAATAAGTACAGTATATTTTTAACTTTGGGATTTACACAAACTTCCGACAGGTTCAAGACAAGTCACTATTTTCTTAAGAAAGATTTTCCTTTGTAAATTTGTGATTTGCTGCACTATTTGCCTATTTTTTAAGGTTTTTTTTCTTTTAATTTAGCAAATAAAATTATTTTCTGAATTAACTATACATAATTACTTTTTATGATAGTTAATTTTTTTGATTTTTTGATAGTTATTTTTATGATAGTTATAATAGTTAGATGATTAATAATAATAATATTCTTAGATTTATGTAAAGCCCAGATATATGGTAAGGTGTATGGTAAATATTTACTTAAAAAAAATTGTGTTTTCTGGTAACTTTGGTTGATTTCCAATGCAATCCACTATAGGAAATAAAATTCTACCTTTCCTTGACTTAAAAATCTAGAAGAACATGATTAGAAATTTTATTTAATTTATAATTATAATTTTGTGTGAATGAATAAATATTTTTCTTCTACTAAGGTTTCAAGATAATACTTTTGCTCATAATTAAGTTTATGGAAAAATGTGGCAAGCATTATCCAAATTTTTTTTTAATGATGCTTGATTGTACTCAAATCCTGATTTCAGTCTTATAAAGTACTAGAAATATAGAACTTAACAATAATATAACCTCAAATATAAGGATTAAAAATTACATTCACTTTATAACTGACATATTATGATTATTATTATGTGAAAAGTTTTTTTTTTTTTTTTTTAGGTTTCTGTAAATTTTTGCTAAATTTTATAACTTTTTAAACTCAGTATTATATGCGATTCATGAAATTCCACTTTAAAAATGTACATGCACACATCAAAAACTATTTATTTTTATAAATATAATATTTAATGTTGCTTGAATAAATTAAAAATTCTTGTTGAACTTTTGATGAATCTTCAGTCATTTTGTATGAAAAAAATATCACTATTTTAAACCATGTACTCTCAAAGGACTTTTTAAAATTGTAGTAGTATATACTAAAATATTTTTAATAAAATTAAAAATTCAAGTGATAGTAAACTGTAACCACAAAAGAGGGTATAAGAAGTTTATTAAAAATTTTTTGATTGTATGAATATGAAATGTACCTAATTATTTGCCCATGAATTTGGGTGATTACACTGAAGAAAATTAGAAACTTATATTCAAACTTGGTAAATATACTTCATTAAGATCAAATAATCTTTCATTATCCAATTTACCATGAATATAATTAAGGTTTAACTATAACATTTACATAAGTTAACTAATTACTCAAAGCTAACAAGTTTTCATGAATTAGAATAATTTTTCTTCAATTTATATTTATAACTAACACTTAATTAATAAAATAAAAATTAAAAACTAATTTGAGATAATTTACACTTAACTAATAAAGAGTAAAAAAATATTACTAAAGATGATTTCTGTGTCGTTGTTTAGTGTCCTTAAATAATTAACTAGTATAACTCAATTTATTTCTGTAGGAAAACGATTTACAACGAACCTATGACATTCAGAAAATGAATGAGAGAATATTTTTAAATTATAAGTTTTCTATTTTCTGTATATTAGAAGTGATACAGTGTTAAATTTATCTCAATAAGTATGAAAGAAAGTTTCAGTAAAAACATCTCAAGTTCTTTTTATAAATTATTTTATTTCTTAAAATTTTGATATCATTTTTGCTGTCTTACTTTGAATTTTTCATTTTGTGATATTTATAGTTCCAAACATCGTTAAAAATTTACAAGTTCATTAACAATTTTCGTGATCTAGTTATGTTTTTTAAAGAAATATTCTTTTTATACTACGTACGTATTAAAAAAATTTTGCAGAAGAAAATCATTAAAAACATTTTTTATCCATCGTTTTTATCATGCTGTAGTTTTTAAAAGTAGTGATAATATTTTTTTAATTAAAAATTAAATTCTGAAGACATTATAGTATTTTTTTATAACAAAGTTTTATGGATATTTTTAGTCATTGATCTTGCTTTAAAATGATATGAATTATAAATAATACAGTGTAAAATAAACAATATAAGCAATAACAACTGCCAATATATAGTTTATATTATTAATTTAAAAAAAAAAAAAAAAAAAAACCAGAAGAACATATTTTTTTTTAAATAAAAATATTTACGATACTATCTTTTTAATAAAAAAATACCTGGAATATTTTACATCTATTGCTTCAATTGAGCGTTATTTTAAAACAAATCTTTTAACTTAAATAATTAAGATAACGCTAACATAAAAAAATTCTCTTAAAATAAAGCTTATATTTAGCAATATATTTCATGATACTATAGATTATACTACCACTCAAAGCATACTCTTATTTTCCAAACAGATTACGTCTTATAGATAGAACGAAGTTTATGGTGTGGATAATGAAAAATAAAGAATACAAAAAGGCAATTTGCCTACATTTAATGAAAAGCGAGTCTTTGAGCTCATAAGTAGAATGGGAGTTACTTCTCTTCCCATTTAGCAGATTTATTTCCAAGAATTTTACATGGTAAATGGGCTAAGAGTGTAATTATATTTATTGGTCATGAATAATTGGGCTTTTACTAACACAAAGTAATAAAAATTATATGAGACTCTAAAGGATTTGAATTAGTTTTCATTTATGAGGGAATCAATAAATCATTGTAAAATAATTTTTAAAAATACAAAATTTCTAGTCGTATATTTGTATAATACTTTAATGATTACACATATAATATTTATTTTAATGATTTTATATATATTACTTTTACTTTAATGATTTTACATATAATATTTATTTCAATGATTCTACACATAATATTTATTTTAATGATTCTACATATAATATTTATTTCAAAGAAAACCACATATTTTTTATGTGCAGATAGAAGTTAAATGATTTTGAAATGTTTATTGTATATCATTTTTAGAGACACATACAAGCTATTCAAAACCCAACAATCAACCTACATCAGTTGGCCTAAATATTAATGCTTAGTTAGAAACACCAGCGGCTAAACAGATTACAAGGATTTACTACTTAAAATAAAAGTAAATATCCCTTGAGTTAGAGCACATTTTTAATAAGCCAAAATGGCACAAATAAAAAAAAATATTATTCTTATTTGTGTTAATCCTAATATACATACAAACTATTATCGCTTTATATCACAGAATATAAATTTTAATTTTTAAAGACATTTGGAAAATACTGTCAAACCTCTTGCCCTCGTCACCCTTGTTAGTTACATAATTAAATGGCATGGTAATTTTTACCATTTAAATTAATATTTTATTAACAATTTATATTTAACTGAAAAATAATATAAGACTATAAGAAAAATAATAACTTAATTATAGTTAATCTTTGCATTTACAGAAATGCAACAATAAGTTATCAAGTTTTTTTTTTATTTTTCTACGGTAAAGAAATGCAATATTTAAATATCAAAAGTTCAAAGTAACAGATGGTTCTACTTTGGAAAATAACTTTTTTTTTTCTGAACATATAACACAAAAAAACAGCTTTCTTCTTTAGAAATATTTGTTCTTGAACTTAGCTACTTATAAATACTAATTACAATATATATATTTTTAATTTCAAATGAAATTTTTTTTTTTTTTCAATGTAAACTCTACATCATGTGACAAAACATTTTTTATTTTTTACGAGTAAAAAATTAACAAATGAGAACAATGTCTTTTGATTTTTTTTTCTGTCAAATTGAAGATATCAGTTGCATATGTATATTATCTTTGGTTATTAATATACAAACAAGGAGAAATAACTTTTTTTAAATATATTTTTGTAATTCATGTTAATTAAAAAATGTATTGTTTTTTTATTTTGTTAATTTTCTATTTGATTTACATTTTGATTTTTTGTTATAAAAAGTATTTTTTGATTTCGCATTCTACAAATTCATATTTACAATGTAGTATATAAATATCTACATAGCCTTTTGATGCATAAGGATCAAAATTCTGAAATTAAACCGATGACACATTTATTAACCTACAGACTGCATAAAAAAAAAACATGTTACTATATATGTTTATCATTCATCAATTAATACTAATTTTTGATGTAAGGAAATGGAATGCACACTGATCTTAAGCAGAAATAATTTTTGTAATAAATTTTATTTAAATTGATAACTTAATTTATAAAAATTACCCCAAAATTTAAAAATGTAAGGATTATCGATAAATTTGCCCTGAAGCATCGTCTACACCACTACTATAATTTAATAGTCGGAACAGGTGAAAATTTTTTTTTTCAATTTTCGACTTATATAAAAATATGAAAAATTCCATTATAACTCAGAAATTCCTTTTTTTGGAACATTTCTTTTCCAAAACATATTAAAAAAGTTTGAGATTTAAAATACTTCTTACGTCTCTACTCCAAATTAAATGTAAGAAATACAATCTGTCGATCTATTTCTTTTGTGTTAAGCTAAAAGAAAGAGTCATTTCATCATTTCTCGTAACTTTTAGAGCAAACTTTCATTTTTCATCTGCTTTTCAAGGTGTAAATATATACATATATAGATTGCATTAAAAAAAAACATGTTATTATGTATGTTTATCATTCATCAATGAATACTAATTTTGATGTAAGAAAATGGATCTTTGAAAAGAAAATAATTTTGAAATAAAATTATTTAAACAGATACCTTAATTTATAAAATTACCCCAAAAATTAAAATGTAGAATTATCTATAAATTTGGTCTAAAGCTTCGTCTGTGCCACTACTATAATTTAATATTCTAACAATTGGTGAACATTTCTTTTCGAATTTTCGATTTGTATAAAATATGAAAAATTCCATAATAACACAGAAATTCATTTTTAGGGAACAATTCTTTTCAGAATAATTTTAGAAAGTTTAGGGATTTAAAATACTTCTTACTCCGCTGCTCCAAATTAAGTTTAAAAATCACAATCTGATCTATTTCTTTTTTGTGTTAAGGTAAAAGAAAGTCATTTCATCATTTCTCGTAACTTTTAGAGCAAACTTTCATTTTCATCTCGCTTCGTAAGGTGTAAATATATATATAGATATATCCATAAAATTTTTAAGTTTCTTGCTACTTTTTAGAATGTCCCGAAGTTTTATCGTTGTATAAATAATTTATTATCGTACCTTGGCGTTGCTTTTATAGATTTCATGGTGAGACGTACTAGGAAGGGGTAGTGCCCTGACCAGTGAAACTTTTGAAAGATTTGTTCTACGCTTTAGGACTTAAATGCTCTAAATCTAAAAAATAAAAAGTTTTACCAAAGTGCAGTGTGTGAAATAAAACATTGCACTGCTTCAATATAGACAATATATGAAGAAAAAAATATAAACTTTAAGACGAAAAGTATTTTTGGTTTCGTAGAAAGAAAATGCTGAAAAAAGCCCTCACTTTAAATTTCTAATAATGAAATTCTGAAGAATAATGTATTAAAATCTTTTTTTTTTTTTTTATCACAGTAATTAAATGATAGAGAAATGTAATATAGTCATGTCTGTTAAAGTAATTTCTTTTTTTAAAGAATTTTCTCAAAATCTAAGAATAAGAATTTTTAACCCTATTGATTTATTTTTTAGTTTCATCTGATATTTAGTTTAAGCTAAGTTCAATAATTTGATGTATTTTCATTTATTTGAATGAGTTAATTTTACATTAAAGTCTTCCTTTTGTGTCGTGTTTAATTCTTTTTTAAACATATCGAATTATTATCAAAAGTATAACTTGAGCTAACTAAAGAAATTGAGCAATAAATATTTTTTATATAAAATGTATTTTTAAATTTAAAAATACAAAGAAAAATCGTACTCAGTTGTATATTTTAATATATACTGAAAAATATTACTTGCATTTCAACTATCATCAATAAATCAACATAAAATTTTTTCACATTTTATTTATTAGGACTTATTTGTCAGACTTCTAACTAAAGATATATAATCTATTTGTTAATAGTTATTTGATTTTACTGCATTTATTTAAATATTTTATATATAAAAAGTTTTTGTAGTAATTAGATAAAGAAATTGCTTTGTTAAATATTTAACCCACTTAATCAGAGATTAAGATTATTATTGTCATAATATCCCTAAGAATATTCAAAATGAATTATTTCTAGACAAATATATGCTACGGATAAGAATCAAAATCAAATTAGTTTTTAACGTAAATTTGCTTTTATTCAATATATCATAGAACTTGATGTGAAATATTTTTAAAAATCTAATTTTAAATATATTCTAAATATTACTGAATTAAGTTTAAAAATAGTATGTACTTATTCAAAATAATAATATATTGATTTTCTTGAATTTTTACAGCAAATCATTTAAAATAAAATCAGCAAAAAATGCAGAAACTAACTTTGTTTGAGGAAACAGTAATTTAGTTAACAAAGTAATTTGCTTTTATTGAATATGTCACAAAAACTTGATATGAAAAAATTTTAAAATTTAATTTTAAATATATTCTAAATATTGCTGAATTTAGTTTAGAAATGGTAGGTATTATTCATAATAATAATATATTGATTTTATTGAATTCTTACAGCAAAACATTTAAAATAAAATCAGCAGAAATGCAGAAACTGATTTTTCTGGATGAAACAGTTAATTTTGCCAACTTTCTTTGTAGTAACGGAATAACAGCATGAAAACAAGCTGTTCAATGTCGTTAATGATCATCAACGACGTATATATATATATATTCTAAATATTACTGAATTCAGTTTAGAAATGGCAGGTACTTATTCAAAATAATAATATATTAATTTTCTTGAATTCTTAAAAACAAATCATTTAAAATAAAATCAGCAGAAATGCAGAAAACTAACCTTGTTTGATGAAACAGTTAATTTAGCCAACTCTCTTTTTGTAGTAACGGAATAACAGCATTGAAACAAGCCTTTCACTGTTGTTAATAATCAACAACGACATATATATTTGTAAATATTACTGAATTCAGTTTAGAAATGGTTAGGTTCTTATTAAAAATAATAATATATGGATTTTCTTGAATTCTTACAACAAAACATTTAAAATAAAATCAGCAGAAATGCAGAAACTAACTTTGTTTGATGAAACAGTTAATTTAGCCAACTTTCGTTGTAGTAACGGAATAACAGCATGACAACAAGCCTTTCACTGTTGTTAAGGATCATCAACGACGTTCAGGGGACTACTCGATGAAAGGAAAATTTTTCATTTCCCACCACGAGTGGACCAAGTTGTAGGAGCTGAAAAGTCGACTGAGGCTGAAAAGAGAAGGAAAGAGATAGTAAAAAAAAAAAAAAAAGTAAAATAGAAGGAACAAACCTCGTGAAACACCCAAACTGATCATAGAAGAGGGAAAGAATCGTGGTCGTCGTTGTCATAGTAACAGAAGCAAAGATGTCTAGAATATGGCCTGCTATTTCTACGAAAAAGGATCGTTATCTTCGGTGGTCCTCTTACGCTGTTGAAGAGGTGTTTGTACGTTGACGTAACAATAGGGCCACTTGATTGAAAGGTAAAAAACAGCAACAGCAGAACACAGAAAAGAAAACTGTCCAAGTGAATATGGCGAAATTGATTCTGGGCTGAGATGGCTTCTGTCAGTGTGAAAGTTCATATCGCTTCTGTTGGGAAGTTGGTGGTTTTTTTTTGATGAAATAAAATTCTCTGTACTTTTAAATGATGCCCAATAAAGCAATATTGAATCTTTATTTTTTATATATAGGGCAACCAATCAAGAGTTTTTGGCTTCCCAAATAAAGTAAATAATTTTAAACAGGCGTTTCAATCTAGACAAAGACTTGAACACAAAAAATAATTATTGTCACAAGAACAACATCAATCACATGTAAATAGTATTGTATTCCATATAAAATTTCTTTGAAGTCTGAATTATGAAATTGTCTTTAGTTTCTCTCAAAAAAATATATTTCTAAAAGTATAACACGATACATATTTTTGCATTACAACTAACAATATCAATCACATTTAAAGATTGTAAAAGATGTAATTTTGAAGTACAATTAAAAGCACTTATTTAAAAATAATATTTGTTTAGTATAAATAATTTCTAATTTCAATAAAATGTATATTTTGTAGGATCTATTTGCAGTTGTTAAATTTTTTTATTAATGAATAAAATGAGAAATATTAAGAATAAAAAGTAATAAATGTGCGTAATAAAGTAGTTATTTTTATAATATGACCATTTGATTATGTTAATAGTTTGATAAATTAGAAATTTCAGTTGCTTTTTTTGCACTAAAATAATCTTAATTATTAAAATTAATCAAATGACAATATTCGTTGTACATCGAAGAAATATAAATATCGAATGTCTAATCAAAAAATAGAATAGTGTATACCTTTAAATTTTTCAATATGTAAAAAAAATAATAAATTTTACAGGTATGTAATCAGGTTAATAATTTTTATGTATTTAAATTGGAAAATACTTAAAATATTCATATCTCTAAATACAATCACTTAACGAATTAAATATATAAACTTAACAATAAGTATGCGTGTATATTTTTATACATAGTTTTTTGTTTCATTATAAATCGTCATCAAAATTTTTGATTGTCGTAATTTTAGTTTAATGAAATGTATTAAGCTATTGAAACTTGAGAAACTGTAAGGATTTGGCTTGTCGCTCTACGGCCATTTTGTGCACACTTTAGGCTAATTTGACCAGGGCCCACAGTTGAACGTGGATTCCGAACCACTAACAACCATTCATACCACAGCCCTGATTCTATCCTGAAGCACCAAAGACCAGAGCGCTAGCCAATATGCCATCAAGCCCTGAAACCGCAAAGATGACTGTATGAAACATTAAAACTTAAAGCTTTAATTCTAGGTTTTTAAAACTAACGAGAACTATTAAAAGAAAATTACTATATAAAAACAAAATATATTATTTTTATATAAAAATACAATTTTAATAACATTTATGTCATATACTTTTAAAAAATATTTTCTAAAAAATAATCTTCATACCCTACATCATATGCAAACCCACGTATTGATTGTCATTTCATGTTAGGTTACTAGTTACCTAACATGCCTTTACATGTTGGGTAACTAGTAACGTACCTAACATGCCTTTTTGCACTAACATGTTACTAGGTTATTTAAATATTTTTTCTACATTGAACAATCGTTTTTAAGTTTTACATGTCAAGAACAGCGAACAGACATGAGTGGTAAGAGATGTCTTTAGACAGGATTATTAACTGTTCAGTATTTGTGTAGTACATGAGAAAAACATGAATAATTCCCACTAGGCAGTCATTTACAAACCCTATGGCAGTCATTATATCTACTAGTTTCTAAAAGCATTGATTGATATGCTAGCCATCAGTGGATTTGAATCTGATTCTTTCAACTTACTAGATGCCTACATTAACCCTAGGCGGCCTGATAGCCAATTGGTTAGCTCTCTGACCTTTGGTGATCCAGGTTCGAATCCTGGCTGAGGCATGAATATTTGTTAGTGGTTCGGAATCCACTTTAGACTGTAGGTCCGGTCTGTTTAACCCTCGTGTGCACAAGATGACCGTAGAGCGACAAATCAAACCAAACTAAAACCATAAAAGACTACTCTGTATTAAATTAAGGAAGAAAAAAATTTCTAAATATACTTTAAAGCTTTTTAATGATTAAAAAATTAAATGTGCTGCAGATTTATGAAACTATTAAACAAAATACTAATCATATATTTTCAAGAAAATATTTTAATCTTGCCTTCACACGATTAAAAATATATATATGCATATGTATGAATTTTAAAACATTATAATCACTTTTTGATATTACTTAATAATACATAAAAAGGGAAAATTTCCTACTCAAGTTTCCGAAAAAAAAAGGTAAAGTCGTAATATTTCAGCTATAATATAAGATAAAGTCGTAATTGATATGCTAGTCATCAACGAATTTGAATATGATCCGTTCTACTACCTAGGTGCCTACATTAACTCTAAAACCCTAGAGAGACTACTCTGTATTAAATTAAGGAAGAAAAAATTCTAATTTAAAGTGTAATTAGAAATTTTTCTTAAGCTATTTAATGACTAAAAATTAAATGTGCTACTGATTTATGAAAAATTTAAATAAAATACTACTCGCATATTTTAAAGAAAATGTTTTAATCTTGCCATCACATAATTAAAAAAATATATATGCATGAATTTTAAAACATTATAATCACTTTTTGATATTACTTAATAATACATAGAAAAGGAAAATTCCCTACTCAAGTTTCAGGTAAAAAAATAAGATAAAGTCGTAATATCCCAGCTCGATTGATTTATATCATGGACCTTTTGATACATATATTATTAGACTTTAATCTTCTCAGAATATAGCTTTATGCTTCGCATTCTATTAAGAGTTAATGCAGCAAGAATGTTGAAAGCTCTCTTTATGGTCCTCATATTTTACCAACAAAACATTTTCAGATAATTTTTACGCTTGGAAAGCAAAACGCCAACGAGCCTTAGGCAACACCGTTTTTGAAGACGAATATGTCTGGCGGATATACTAGCTTCATTTACGCAGAATAAACTTCTTACTGCCGTCGACTTTTGAATGCTTTCCTCTGAGCGGGAATAAATTTCGAAAAATTTTCGATTCCTAGGAAATAGATTTCAGGAGTTAAAGTTCGGTTCACAAACGTAGCGCGTCTAATAGATACTATCCGAAAATTCCCCCAAAAATAGATACGCAGAAGGAATAGAATCTCATAAGTCTTCAAATTTCGTGATTGATACGGCTAGCAATTTTATTTAAGAAAAATAAATATTTTATTTGGAGATTTGAACATGAAGAGTAAGTTTTTTTTCTTTCTTTCTGATTCAGTGAAAGAAAAATAGGATATGAGATATGGAAAAATATTATTTAAGAAGTCTAGAGAGAAAAAAAAGAAGCGAAGCAATAAACTAGTTTTCTAGTCTGTTGATGTTATTTAAATATTAATTTTCGTTTCAAGTCATGCTTAGTAAGAAAAATATATAATAAAAAAATGATTTTTTTTTTTCGTACGCCAAGTATTTTCTTTAAAATAATAAAGCGAATTGAAGAAAAAAAGTTTGTTCATTTCTTTTTTATAAGTTTTATCATTACATTTAAGTAAACTTCCGTAAATTTTTTCGTTATGAAATTGATGGAAATATCAAACGATAAAGCTTCTGTAACTTCTTTTTACTGAAATAATTTTTTTTAGCTTTAGTTGTATTTTTTAGATAATTCTGAAAAATAATATATTATTCTATCAAACTTAACTTTGGCCATTTTTATATTATACAAACGAACATGATCCAGTGTTGTATAGTTAACGATTCAACAATTTTTAGTTTTGATAAATTTTACGATGAAGAAAGTGTTTATGCAAAATTAAAAGTCTTGTTATTTTAAATAATTCTTCTCAAATAACATCAACTGCCTAAAAAAAAACAATCATTCTTTTTAAAATTTCCCAAAAATTTTCTTTTACTTTTAATCTGTTCTAATGCATATTTACGAATATAATAGTGTTAGTTTAGGAAATTGAAATTAAAACTAATACTTTACATTTTCTATCTGAAACTTTACAATAATTGAATTAGTGGCGCCAGTCAGTTTTTCAAGGTTGTCCTATCTGAAGATGTGACCATATGATGGCAATGAAATAATCAATGTTTGTAATTAATTGAAAAAATAACAATTTAATAATTTTTCCGTACTGCTTATCTACTGATATTTGGAAGGAATTAATTACAAATTCAGAGAAATCCTGAACTTCTAGTTGGTAGAAATTTTAAGTTATACTTGAACATACTGTCCTCAATCCCATTATATATATACACACTACTGGCCATTAAAGTGCTACACCAGGAAGAAAAGCATATAACAAAAGGATATTTATTGGACAAATATATTATATTTGTCTGTGATGCAGCGTTAAGGGTAGCCGCAGCCATGGTCTCCGAGCTCAGAGTCCATGCTACTGCAAACACCGTCGAACTGTTCGTGCAGACACTTGTTTGCAAACGATCCCAATTCTTGACTCAGGGCTCTTTACGTGGCTGCACAATCCATTAAGGCCATGCGGGTAACATGACAGTCTTCTCGGCTGCTAGTGATAGGGGGCCGTTGAGATCCAGCAAGGCGTTCCGTATTACCTTCCTGAACCCATCGATTCCATATTCTGCTAACTTTGGATCTCGACCGCCGTGAGCAGCAATACTGCGATACGATAAACCGCAATCCCGGTAAGCTACAATTCGATCTTTATCAAAGTCAGAAACGTGCTGGTACGCATTTCTGCTTCTTACGCGAGGCATCACAACAACTTTTCACCAGGCAACAACGTTCAAATACAATTTGTGTATGAGAAATCGAATTTCTTCATTTAAACACATGGCTGAACAATTTTTGTCTTCTAATCATTTCAAACACATGTCGTTTATTTCACGTCTGTAGCATGTCGCCTTCTTGGTGTAGCAATTTTAATGGTCAGTAGTGTTATTTGAGTGATAGTGCTGATGTATATAAAACCATTATCTTTGCCCCTGTTTGGCTATGAAAATCATTTTTTTAACTCTCTCTTAAACCTTTTCTTCCACTTTATCCGGTTGATTTTAAATTTTTTCAGCAATGGTCACTTTTGTTTAGCATAACATATATGCATGGAAATTAGTTAACATCATCACTAATTAATCAATTATTTATGTCTATAAAGAAAGTAGATTTTTAATATTCTCAAGAATATTTGTTTTTAAGTACGGTTTATTAAAATATATGCATGATATAAACTACCATATATGTTAAAAGAACTCTTTTTATACGATTTATTGTATGTAACATTTTTAAAACCATACTATTTTTCCAACTAATATATATATAATCTTTAAATTAAAGATCCATCTATTTTGGGGAAAATAATTATACATTATCATAAATACAACACTTTATGATTTTTTAAAATTATATCTCTTTGTTATTCCATTAAGAATAGCTCATGATTTGTCTTTCTGATTATTATATTAGCCATCAGTTATTAGAATGGGAAAAAGTTCTAGTTTTTATTGACTGCACTGTCTAACTGAGCACCTCATCCTACTAGTTCATTATTAAATATATTCAGACTATTAAGCACAAAGATTCTCTGAATTAATTAAGTATTTTTTTTTGAAGAATAGATGTTAAAATATGTAGACATTTTAACATAAATGCAACACTGAGGATTCATTTGTATAATTATAATTAAAAACATCATACAACGTAATTTTTATGCTCAATCATAAAAAAAAATATTAACGTTCGGTCGAAGATAAAAAATACACTACTTGTCATTAAAATTGGTATACACTACTGGCTATATACTACATATACACTACTGGCCAATAAAATTGCTACACCAGTAAGAAATGCAGATGACAAAATGATATTTATTGTACAAATATATTATACTGGAGCGTATTACCATCCTCTACCCATCAATTCCATATTCTGCTAACAGTCATTGGATCTCGACCGACGCGAGCAGCAATACTGCGATACGATAAACCGCAATCCCGGTAAGCTACAATTCGACCTTTATCAAAGTCAGAAACGTGCTAGTACGCATTTCTGCTTCTTAAGGAGGCATCACAACAACTTTTCACCAGGCAACAACGTTCAAATACAATTTGTGTATGAGAAATCGGCTAAACAATTTCTTCATTTAAACACATGGTGGATGTCACTACCGGCGCCTGCTTTGTCTGAATGGGCCGAAAAGCTAATCATTTTCATATCACAGAACCTTCTTCCACTAGTTTAAATTTAACGTCTGTAGCATGTCGCCTTCTTGGTGTAGCAATTTTAATGGCCAGTAGTGTATAATGTAATAATAATAATTAAACTAATACATTTTTGATGCATTTTTTATTTCCTATTTAACGATTAAAATAATTTGTTTTAATGTTATAATAATGTTATAATGTTGTTCAATGTTATATTATTTCTTTTAAAAAGGGGAATGCAAAATAATTCTCTGTATTTTTATTTCTTATTTGTCAAGGTATCACAAGTTCGGAATATTTTCTGTCAGAAAATTTATCCTCTCATGAGAAACTTGCAAAAGAATCACGTGCAAAAGAATTCGTGAACACCTTCACCTCAAACAGCATCTTAAACTATTTCGATGGATTACTTCCTTCACAACATGTATACATATTTTCAAAACAGGATATTTCCTTCTCCGGAAATAAGAATATAAGAAGGAATGAACTTGAAAAAATAGTTTTGGTGATCCAATACGTTGTTATTTTCAAAAAATTGAAATAATGTCCAATATATATATTTTACTTCTCTATTTTAGATATTAAATGGTAGTAAATAGAATCTTTAATTCGAAAGTATTTTACATGAAATTTAGTTCATTAATAAATGTTCATTAAAATAAATTTAAATTTTATCTTTGAAAAATAATTATAATGGAACAATTATCAAAAGTTCTGAATTTTTGATAATTGTTCCATTATAATTATTTTTCAAAAATAAAATTTCTCTAGCTAATAGAAGGATTTAGATAGGAGTTTTCATCAATTATGATTATTTTAAATGGTTATATATATATATATATATATATATATATAATATGTATGTATTTTAATGATTATTATATATAATATGTATACATGTTTTCAAAATAGGATATTTCTTTCTCTGAAAACAGGAATATAAGAAGGAATGAACCTGAAAAATAATTTTGGTGATCCAATATGTTGTTATTTTCAAAAAAATTTAAATAACGTCCAAGATATATATTTTATTTCAATATTTTAGATATTAAATGTTAGTAAATAGACATATTTAATTCGAAAGTATTTTATATGAAATTCAGTTCATTAATAAATGTTCATTAAATAAATTTAAATTTTATTTTTGAAAAATAATTATAATGGAACACATATCAAAGGTTCAGTTATAAGATTTAGAGAGGAGTTTTCATCAATTATGATTATTTTAAATGGTTAAAAAACAATATTTCAAACTTGACTAATATAATAGATCTAAAAACTTCTTAGAGACAACAAAATGGAGAAACGATACTTTATGTAATTGAAGTTTATATTATTTTTGTGTACTTTAATTTGTATTCTTTATATAGTAGAATTGAGATGATGTTATTTTTGTGTAATACAATTTTAAAATTAGGATTTTGAAACATGAATAAAATTATTTATAATTTCGTTATCAAAGCACTCTAAGAAATTGGTGTATTTTTTGTAAGTATATTTTTTTTTATTGACACAAAACATTTTTGTAGTAGTACTTAAGCCACGCTTAAATATGTTTGCGCAACTGTATTCGTAAAGAAACTGACGAATTCGTTGAAGCTAAATAGTTATTACAATCTCAGCAGTAAAAGAGCATAAAGTATATTCTAATAGGGTGCTTTATGAATTTTAATGATAAGACGAGGCATTTATGTATATCATTAAACTAAAATTGCCTCTCATTCTAAACTGCATCCCTAGACACCGGAACTGTCATCACATAGGATTAATCATTAGTAAATGGCTTCTAGTAATGACAAAATTTCAAAGCACTTGCGAAAGTGTCAGCAACCAATATTTCTTGAATACAATGAATAAAAAAATAATAAACTTCAGTTTTAAAAACTTTGTAATGCTGGTGCTGCAAGTAAACAATTAAGAAAATATCTTTTCTCTTAAGCGATGTTCTTTAATGAACTAACACAAGATTTATATAGCTTATTCTGTGATCTCAACAAATATGCATAACCAAAAATAAATAAATAACCTAAATATATTTTGTTCTAGCTCATCAAACTTTACGCACAATTATAGTGCAGGTCATTTGAAGTTATATCCATATTTGTGGTAAATTGAAAGCACTTTAATAAAACTCAGTCTAAAATTTAAAATACTTCCATTTATTAAGATTGGTATGGTTAATAGATGCTTTTCGCTTATAGTTTGAAAGCGATATTTGCAGTTATTATACATAGGTACATTTGCATGATTTATTAAAAGGCTATTTTAAAAACTACCAAAAACAATTGCATTTATGATATTTCCTCTGTATAAATTTTGAATATTCGTCTTCTTATATAAGTCGTTGCATCATTACTCTATAAATTTGAATTTAAATCAACTATAACTTTTGTATGATTATTTTTTAATATATTATTAAATCGAAATATTTGTAAGGCATTTCGATGCATACACAAGTATTATGCATCAGGGCATATAATTATTGTAGATAATGTATTAAAAATTAAATAATTTTGTTGGTTTATGTATATCTAACATTTAAGCTATTCATAAGAAAATATTTTAATAATTCCTACTAATGAATATACAATCATTATAAGTATGCCTTTAAAATTAAAATAATTTACAAACCATTTTTTTTGTGACAATATAGCATTTAAGTTACAGTAAAACAAGAAATATGAATTTTGAAGGACATGATCATGTAATTTCATATTTATTTTCTGATATTTAATCTTAATAATAAAATAATTATTAATGTTAGTAATATTTTGTTAATGTATTATGGCTTATCTAATTAAAGTGTCACTGAAGACCTAGTAGGTAAAATATCCAGAAATTTAGAAACTCTGTTTGAAACAATAAATATTTGCAATCGCTTGGCTACAGTCCGGCCTCTTCAAAAGTATTATGATTTACCCATACTTAACACAAATATGCACACACTTCTTCCTTTTCAAAGGTCCATCAAGAATATAATTATCATTTTCATATTTCTTCATCTATCTAATAAATGACAAGAGGCCTGAAAAATTTTACCGTACAATACAGTAAAATAATTTCTAATTGAAAAAGTTATACTTAGAACCCATTAAATTATATATTGTTTATAATAAAATATCATATCAAACTACTTAATCACAACAGAGCAAATACTTAGCATAAAAAATGACACCTTTAATAGGCAACAGTTTCCATTGACTGATAAAAAAATTAAAATACCAGCTATAATTTCATTTTTGAGGTACATAAATATAATATTTAACATGAATCCTATAAATTAATTGAATTGCCTAACTTCTTATTTCCGAAATAATATATGATATAAAGCATATTGTACTATTAAACACATATTCAACACAGTCACTATCACTTAATTCAAATTATTACAAACCGTCGATTTACAATTAGAGTCCCTGCTGCTGATGTAATTTTAAAAGGATCGGTAAATTCCATTTTGAGCCTCAAACGCGTCAAATCACGATTTTTATCGAAACACTGAATGCGCCATCTCACACTGCATTGATTTTTGTGACTTTTTCACCAAAAATTAAACCCATATCGATCCACAACCACCGTATTCACACCGTGAGGCTTCTGGCTATTCCTTAAACTAAAAAGACCACTCCGGGGACACCGTTATGAGTCGACTGAGGAGATTCAACGTGAATCACCGCGCGTTTTGAAGACCATCCCTAACGATGACTTTTAGCATGTATTGAGGATTGGAAAAAAAGTTGACATAAGTGCATTGTGTCCGGAGGGGATTACTTTGATGACGATGAAATAAATTTTGAAGAATAAATAAATAATTTTTGAAAAAATATTGATGTTACTTTTTGGGCACAGTAATATGATACATAATACATACACTATTACTTAATTCAAATGTTA
Organism: Caerostris extrusa; assembly: GCA_021605095.1. Taxonomy (NCBI): domain Eukaryota; kingdom Metazoa; phylum Arthropoda; class Arachnida; order Araneae; family Araneidae; genus Caerostris; species Caerostris extrusa. The sequence goes on along the minus strand of BPLR01004372.1, from coordinate 76,462 downwards.
AAATTTAATTTGTTAAATGCAATATTATCGAAAATTATCGTGACATTTCATGAAAAATACTCTTACTGTCAGAATATACGTGATATTATCCTGAGTCAGCGAATGTTCTTAATGAAAGAAACTCCCTTGAGTTTAGGTAATATATTAATATAACATATCTAGCGGAAATTCATAGGACATACGAAAATTTCTTCATTAATGATATTTGTTACTAGAAAAATCCTGTTGTAGTAACGGAATGGAAATCACGTTTTCTCGACGGATGGTTTTATTTATGACTTTTTCGTTCTTTTTTCATAAGTAAATTCCTTTTTTTTTTCGCAGAAAGGGATAATATTCACTGTTCGTAACGATTTGTTTAGTTTTATTATCAAGCAAAGATGTGGGAGTTATTCAGTTTCCATCGGATATTTATAGTTCATCACGAAATAGCAAGAATTGTTTGGGGTAAGTTTAAGTGAAATATATTTAGATGGTTAATGATTTCATTAACATTGCTAGTGCTTAAAATACCTCTAGTTAATTAATATGTATTAAGTCGTATATTTACACATAATTAAAGATTTTAATTTCTGCTAAATATGAAGAAGTTAAAATTTACTGTTAATTTATTTTACTTTTAAATATTTTAAGGTTTTTACCTTCTCGTACTTAATTACACAGAGACACAAAAACGCACACACATACACACACATACATATATATAAATATAACATGTATATGTGTGTGTGTAATGTAGCGTAAACTATATATACATGCAAAATGAGAATTATTTCAAACCATTGCTACATGGATGGTTAAAACATCTTAAAATATTGCAGTACAATGTATGCAAAAAGTTTCTTTATAGCACACGATTTAAAAATCCTTTTTCTAAAATATTAAGATTTTTTTATATGAAAATACGTAATATTATATAACAGTCATATGTCGTCTTTCATTGTAATAATAACTTGTAATTATATTGTATATATATATATATATATATTGTTATATATATTGTCACTTTCATTGTATATAACCTGTAATTATAACTCGAGCTAACTAAACAACTATTAATAATGCACAAGTAAACAATTGAACAACTTTTTAACTAATGGGAATAAAACTATAGCATAAACAATATAAACATCTTTTTAAATCTTCTTTATATAACTACATATTAATTATATTATGTAATATATCTAATAAAGTAATTTTTGAAGAAATGGTAAAAGTTATTTATTATATAAAATAATTCACATCACAGGCGGGCTAAAAAGTTCGAAGGCTGACTCATAGATGGCGCTACTAGTATTAAATCCGTATGATTTTTAGCTAGCCCTAATCTTCAAAAGACACGTGTATAAATTTGACACCTACTATTAGTATGTGAGTTATAGCATTTTTAGTGATTTTAGCCTTTTAGTTTCAGCCACTCAACCTTGGACTCCGGTGTGAAATGATGGAACTATGTTTCCTCCATTGTCAGACGCAAAATTCGGGTTTATTACGACTGAACAGCTCCAAACACTGCTTTGAATCATCAATTCGTTGTTGTTTTTGGTCGATTGAGAGGCACCCACTTTGAACAGAGCTTTCGCATATCCAAATATTTATTCACGATATGTCCAACACGTTTCATTGATATCTTTAGGGTCTCAGCTATTTCAATCAACTTCACTTTACCGTTGTCAGAAATTATTTTGTGGACTTTTTGATGTTTTCGTCGGTAACAGCCTCTTTGGGGGACCACTGCGTGCATCGCGTTCGGTGCTCATTTCGCCTCGTTTAAATTTAGCAAATCACTTCTTACGGTTGATTTTCCTGGTGCAAAGTCCGAATAATGTTTATTAAACCAAGCCTTAGCTTCAATAGTATTTTTTTTGCCCCAAAAAAGCAATGCTTTATTAACACACGAAATTCTTTTTTGTCCATTTTTTCAAAATAACAAAAGTTGCTTCACTAAAAATACTATAACTCACATACTGATACTGCAACAGTTGTCAAATTTGTACACGTGTCTTTCGGAGGTTAGGGCTAACTAAAAATCATATGGATTTATTACTGATTGAGCCATCTATGTGTCAGCCTACGAACTTTTCAGCCAACCTGTTATTTTACTAAAAAAAGTTTTACTCTTAATCAGAAAGAAATATGTTGTAATTCCTATTTTTAGAAAATGATACACTTTAATAACATATGTTTATATGCATAAGTAATTAATAGTAAACAAAAATGTCATTCTTGATCTTCTAAAATTATTTGTTACATAAGAATAAAGTACAACTTTTCAATCAGACTTACTACATAAAAATATTTCTCTTTTATTTCTTCTTCTCAGTTATTTAAAAACTCCATGGACACAAGGAAAACCTGTAATTTTTCAATCATAAATTATAAAGGATTTTTATATATATAATATTCCATGTTGATATAACAGATACTCATTAAAAATATATTAGTTTTATTTGAGGGAAAATTATTTTCAACTTTTAATTTAATGAAATTAGGGTAATTCTACACATATTTCAATAAAGTTGTAAACAGGTATTAAAGATTTCATAAACCTCAAACGGATAGGTAAGAAAATTACTAAACCTCAGACAGATATAAAAACAAACTAAGCCATATTTTCCATGTTTATCCACAAAGCATTCATTCTGCGAATTCTCAGAGATACTCCAAAATTCTTCTGAAACCTGTCAGAAAAAGTCTGTACGACGTTCTCTGGAGCTCGGTTATGCAGAAGTAGGAAAATCCCTGGCACTTCATTTCTACTTCCCATGAACGCGCTCAAATCATCCTTAATGGATCCATTCTGTGAGCATTCTAGGATATTCTACCGAAAAAGCTCCTGGAAACCTTCCAGGATGAAGTCTGAGGAATGTTCTCAGGAGCCCGGCTATGAAGAAGTAGGAAAATCCCTGGCACTTCTTTTGTACTTCTCATTTCCGGCGCTCAAAGCATCCTTGATGGATCCATTCTGTGAGCTCACTAGGATATTCTTCCGAAAAAGCTCCTGAAACCTCTCAGAAAAAATCTGATCGCGTTCCTTATATAGAAGTGGGAAAATCCCTGGCACTTCCTTTGCACTTCCCATGCCTGCGCTCAAAGCATCCTTAATGGATGCATTCTGTGAGTTTTCTAGGATAATCCTCAGAAAAAGCTCCTGGAAACCTCTCAGGAAGTCTAAGCGACGTTCTCAAGAGCCCGGTTATGCAGAAGTAGGAAAATCCCTGCACTTCCTTTGTACTTCCCATGCCGTGTTCAAAGCATCCTTAATGGATCCATTTCTGTGAGCTCTCTAGGATATCCTTCCTAAAATGCTCCTGGAAACCTTCCAGGGTTAAGTCTGAAAAATGTTCTCGGGAGCTCAATTGGGTGGAAGTAGGAAATCCTTGGGTCTTCCTAATTATTTCCCCGGCGTTTTGAGGCCTACCCGAGAAGGTACTTAACTCAAAAATGTATGCATTTGGAAAATGCTTCGAAACACCATGGATTTCTAAATTAAGAAAACTTGTGTTCCTAAGAACTTTGTGCATCAAATACAATACCAACAACATTTTCTACTGCCATATTCAAATTTGTGATTATAATTGAAATTTAAGACACCAATAATTCACTATGTTTTTAACATACATGTATAACTTTTTGGATTTTATCACGAACAACTGTTCTGGCAATATTTCACTAATCAGAGTCATAAAGATTTGTAATTGTTAAGATTAATATTTGAAAAATTGTGGTATCTAAGTTTTAACAGAAAATTTTTTTTTCAAATATACCTTGTCGTTAATTTCGTAAAACTCTTAAGAATTTAGTATTTATTTTCAATGGCGTATCTTACGTCATTAAGTATTTTTTATTTTGTGTAATTTGGTGTTTTATTTACTAAAATCTTAATATTGTAATTTTTAGGATGGAAAAAGTATTTGTATTTCCTGTAATTTTATGCAGGATTAAATTTCGGCACTTGATGTATGATACATTATTTTTTTTTAAATTACCCTACTTATTATTTATTCATTTTACTTATGTGTTTGATTTTCTATTTCAGCATGCAAATGTCAGCATAATGAAACTGATGGATTTTTTTAATTCCATTGCGTAGTGTGCTATTATAATATGTCTATAGACAGCAATGTATGAAGTATCAGAAATGTGTATTAAAAGAATCACTAATTCTTAGAAATAAATGAGCAGTTTTTATAGAAAATGAGATCAGCAATGATTGCTTTTATAAAAATATAGACAAGTGAGATACTATTACTAAAAAGTAAATTCTTTTTAATTTATGTAAACTTTAGTTATTAAACTCAGTTTTTATTTTTACGCTATATGTTCTCAAATACTTCTTTATGTTTCAAAACATAGTGTACCTACACTTTTTACTTATTTCTACTTGAAGCAGAATTCGATTTGTAAAATGTAAAATAAGTACTAACAAAAATTAAATAAATCCTTTAATTAGAATATCTGATACCAGAAAAAAAGCCTAATTTTTGTATATTTGATTGATAAATAAACAGTTATTTTTTAAACAGCCTTTTTTACTTAATTAATCATTATATTAGTAACAAAAATAAATAAATTCATTTTGTTTTTAGGTTTATTCTTTATAATAGTTTCATTTCTTTTTTTAAGGCACTTAACGTACTTTTTTTTTCTGTTGTTGTTGTTTTCAAATTTCTTGAGAGATCTGTTTTTTGAATCCCGTTAGAGATAATATTTCATCTCAACACAGTGTCTTTTTGAAAGCATTTCTCAATACAGATAAGTTGTTTTCAGACCCAAGGGAAAGACGGATTCGAAGATGAATGTCTACATCGTTTCGTGTTGGTATACATTCCCTAAAGAATTTAGCTTTTATCGCACCTTGCCTAATACCTTTGAGAAACGGCCAACCTTCTTCCATGTTAGAATTTTGGCAACTATCTATCTATTTTTTTCCTAATAGAATTGAAAGTGTGTAGGTATCTCTTATGTTTTAGTGGTTCTTGTCTCTTTCCACCTACAAAAAAAAAAAAAAAAAAAATTCTATAAAATGGAAGTGTTCAGATGTTTATGGAGTAAATATTTTAAGCAAAGGAACAGCTAGTGTTTTAAATGTATCCACAAGCTGTATCCTATTACATGCATCAAATATATTAATTCACATTAAATACATTAATTCACATTAATGTTTTATATATGCATGTATAAGCAAAAAATATTACACAGCTATTAATTCATAAGGAAATATAGTATATTTTAAATGAAAGATTAACTATACTACAGAAGTTGTTCATTAATGCATTTACTTTTTGTAAAAGAAGCAATTCTGATTAATTTACAATTAGTTATCACTTTATAATCATGGAACAAATATTGATAGTTAAATTATTGTTAGAGAAAACATCATATTTGTGAATAGAGACTCTTTCATGTTTTAAAAATATTTATATATTTCCCTATCAGCTATAAATATCAGTATTATGAAGATATTAAATTTATTAAACAGCATAAATTCATTTTTTACAATATAATGTAAAAAATTGTACCAGTCTTTCAAAAAAAACAGTGTAATTCAAACATTACTTCAATGTTCTAAAATGCTACCAAAACAAAATGGGCGAAATATGTTTAATTAAAAATGTTTTGGTATCAAAAAATGCGTCAAAATTTTATAGCTATGCAGATTGTATGTCTTTTTTTATTTTTTATGCATAGATATTGTCTTAATTTTTTATATTGAATGTTAAAAATTGTTTCTTCGTTCAGAAACAGTGGCAGAAATCAGAAGTATCAGTCTTCAGAACTTCACTCCCATGATGCACCAAGACCGTCTGCATATGACAGATTCCGAAACACGACATGTTTTTCGTTTCTTTATATATATATATATATATATTTAAAAATATATAAAGATATTTAAAAATATATAAAAATATTATTTTAAAAATATAATGTATTATATAAATAAATCAAATATTTATCTATTATAATAAAATATTATATAAATATTTATTATTATATAGTAAAAATATTTAAAAATATTAAAATATATAAAATATTTTCTTTATATATATTTAAAATGTATTCACTCATTATATACTGCTTATCAAAACGAAATTTTTGAGTTATATTTTTAAATTATCTGAACTCATAAATGAGTCTTTAGTAAATTATTTCTCCTAATTACAATGGCTGTCTGATGGCCAATTGACTACAGCTCTGGCCTTTGGTGAGACAGGCTTCAGTTTCGTATCCTGGCGGTGGCATGGATGCTTGTGTGTGGGTTCGAATCCACGTTAAATAGTAGGTCCCATGTCTAATTATCCTAAAGTGTGTAAAAAATGACCGTAGATCATCAAATCAATCCTAATTACAATGTATTCCGTTAGAATGTTAGTAAACATGTTTTTCCTTGACGTCTATTTTAAATGCATTTTTCATTTACCAAAGAAAATATTTGGGATAAATATGAAATTGATTCTTATATATCTATTAAAAGTACATTTTAACATGATATTTGAAAATATATATTCAATATTTGACCACACACTTAGACAGTTTCATCCATTTCTATTTTTATTTTCAGAATTTGAAATAAAATTTCAATTAAAAGAAATACATAGGTAAAAACATGATTACAGTTTAAAATAACAAAGCAGTCAAATTAACTCAAAAATAAAAATAATATTTTTAATAAGAATTTTATTTTAAAATGTATGCAAATATATTTTACCTGAACTTACACATCATAAAAATATTTTTAATCGTACGTAATATAAGAAAAAAAATTTTTTTTAAATTAGATTCATTACATTCAAATATTCAAAAATCCGTTTCATCAGTTCTTGGAATATGTTAAAAGAAAACTTTCAAATTATACTTATAAATATATTTATATATTCCATAAGCATGTAAATCCATAAGTTCCATAAGTCCTGGACAGAGTATTAAAATATAATTAATTTTTTTAATGTATCAAGAACAATTATCATATCAGTTGAAGAGATGTCTGAAATTTAATGATTATAAAGTTTTTACTTAAAATTATTAAAATAATTGCATTACATATTTCATACATTTTCATACTTGAAGGAACAATATACTTGTATTTTTTTCTTTTAAAATCAGTTTTTAGTATTCATATATTCATTAATTTAGAACTGGAAAATTATTTCAAAAGTAATAAAATTTCCTGTTTCTTTGCATAGAAAATACGACCTTCATTCATTAAAAAATTGATTTAATGAGATAATTGTTAAGAAAAAAAAAGACACTGAAACGAATCTTATAAAATTTAATATTCAGTTCCTGAATTTTTTTTTATTCAAGCTCTTAAACTGTTGAATTTAAATTAACAAAATCTGCAAATAAACGTGTTCTTTTTTCATACTATTAAATACGATATAAATACTTTAGGCTCACATAAAAATCTTGATAATCGAAATGAAATTATCTAACTGCATTAAATATAAATTAGTTTATTAGTTCCTTCAATCATTTTAGTCTTCGAAAGTGAATTTTAAAATTATTAAAAATTTTTAAGATAAAATGTATTTTTCGATATCGAATTAACTCACGGATATTTCTGATAGAAATTTGAGTACTGCTGTGACCAAAAAAAAAAAAGACCAATAATTTTTTTTTTTTTTTTCAAAAACTCTTTATTTATTCTTCCAAATTTATTTCATCGCCATCAAAGTAATTCCCTCCGGACACAATGCACTTATGTCAACTTTTTTTCCAATCCTCAATGCATGCTAAAAAAATCATCTGCAGGGCATAAAGGGATGGCCTTCAAAGCGCGAGGCGATTCACGTTGAATCTCATCAATCGACTCAAAACGATGTCCCCAGAGTGGTCTTTAGAGTTAAGGAAATAGCCAGAGGTCGCTTTGAATACGGTGGTTGTGGGACGATATAGTCTCGTTTTTGGCGAAAAATCACGAAGAATCAATGCAGTGTGAGCTGGCGCATTCAGTGTTTTCGATACTAATCAAGATTTTACGCGTTTGAGACCCAAAATGGAATTAAACAATCCTTTGAAATTCCAAAATCATCAGCAAGGTCTTTAATTGTAAATCGACGGTTTGTAAGCACCAAATGTTTAATTTTTGGACGTTAGCTTCGTCAGTTGAGGTTGATGGTCAACCAGAGGGCCACTTGTAAACATTTCTTTCCGATATAGTTTCTGCTCACCGAATGCCTTCTGCAACATTCTATAGGTTTCCGCACACGAATATTCATTCCGCAAACAAATTGTAATGCAAGTTCTTTGCTCAATTTGTTCAGACATTTCAAAAGTCGCCGGAATCAATTTTAGCGTCTCACAGAGCTAAGCGTAACTCAAACACTAATGACTAATTTTAAAGTCAAATTTCACACAGATGACAAGGGCAGTGCCAGCAACCTAAAAAGAAAAAAAAATAAAATTCCATAACCCCCCGAAATGGTAAATTGAAAATTGGTCTTACTTTTTGGACACAGTAGTAAAATGCATTTGGCAATATTTAATTAACTCACGAATATTTCTGATAGAAATTTGAGTACTCTAGTAGATTGATTAGATAGAATGCATCAGTAAGATAATTTACATGTCTTTGAAGAACGTTTAAAAAATCATCAATTCTTAAAACAAAAGCATTCTGTAATATGACGAATTAATTACTTTTTAATTCTTACGCAATATTTACTGACAGAATATCGCAGCATAATGGGATCAGGTGGGAAGTTTATTTGCCATAATCCATTGGATATTCCTGTGAGAAGAGGCATTGTAATTTCAGTGCTTGCTTCGCTATCGAATTAGATTGATTTGTTTTGAAATGGTTAATATTCTAGGGTCGTTTGTGCTTATTGGAAATTAATTTAAATAATAGCATCGCTCTTTCTATACATCGAATTTCACTGCATCCAAATTTATATGATAAAATATATATTTGCAACTGAATTGGGGATATGAATTATGTTCTAGCTGTAATACAATAATTTTAAGGAAAAATTCCTTACTCAAAAATTTTAATGTCATAAACATTTTAAATAGCATTAATGAAATCACTGGTTTTTAATGAAGTAAAACGCACTTAAAAATTATTAAAAATAATTATCGAAATATAATCCTTTAATTGTTAGCTTAATTTTAAATCACTTTTATGTAATTTTTTTAACAAAAGTATCTAAAAATATAATATTTTTTAATATTTTTATTTTATAAATACCCTGCTATCAATGGACTTAAAGCTACTGATAGATTGGATAAAATATAATTATTAGCAAATAGTCATATCTATAATTTTAAATTTGCAAATAAATTACAGGATAATTTTAATTAATAGTAAATTTTATTTTATGATTCGCTAAATTTATTTTTTAATTTATAGGAAATATTTATAAATTTGTAAAAACCCACTCAACAGAAATCTTTCATAATTAATATGAATTTTAGCTTCATTTTCAAAATAATACTCATTAACTAATAATAAGGATAACAACCTAATATTTTTTTTAATTTTTATTCTGTAATGATATAATACAATGTTTTTCGAATAATATTAAGTTAAATATAATTGCATGAATTTCATATAACAAACTATTTCAAAACTAATTATATGCATTTCATTCAGAAAACTAATTTTTAACATTTTACATCGATTTCATAGTTTTTCTATTCATAGAAGTTTTTATTTGTATTTTTTAAATGTTGTAAGCATATTGTTGTCTTTTTTTATAAAATGTCTGTTTTTATAATCATTATTTATCTGATTTTATGTGTAATTAATATTTTTGCATAGCGTAATTATATTGCAGAAACATTTCCATGTTTTAAAAAATAAAAATTAAAAAGTCTATATATATTTGTCATACTCCATATGGGATTTTAATTTTTGTAAATTCCTTTAGATATTTTATTTTCTGTCAAAAATAATTATTCATGGCAAACAGACTTTTCTTTTCCAATTACACACACACACACACAAATATATATATATATATATATATATATATATATATATATATATATATATATAACAACGATTCTAATTAACGTTTTCTTAACGTAATTAAACAAAAATTTGTCATCTGATGCCATTTGATGTCTAGCTTTAGAAAGTTTCTTTGATTAAGATTAATGGTTTCAAATATTGAATTATTGAAGTTTTTGCAATTATGAAATTTTTAAACATGTGTTTAGTTTTTTTTTTTTCAGAAATTTTATTATATAAGCTTATTTGTATTTTTCTATCTAAGTGATTTTATTAAAATTATTTTCGACCTTTTTTCATTACAATTTGACAAGCCACAATTATAAATATTTATTAATATATCTGCGAAAGGAAAATTCCTTTAAAAAATTTTTTTTCCTAATTAAATTTACCAAAACTTACATAGATATAGTCCAATTTAGGAAAAAAAAAAATTTCACGATTTATTGTTGCTTCATAATGTTCGTTAAAATTATAATTTAACAGGAAATATGAAAATTAATTGAGTTATAAATTTAAGATAATAGATATATCCATGAATATTGTAATTCCTTCAATGAAGACTTATATTATCTGATGTTCTGGAAGGAAACATTGGGTCAGTTAATCGACGTGTCAATTTTCAGCTAATTTGAAAGCAGAAAATAGTTGAAAGGGCAGCACTGCGGGGTAAATAAGGTAGGAAAGTCTTTTTTATTGAAAAGTAGCTAGCCTCAAAATATTTCCCCGTCCTCAATGAATAATTCTTAGATAGCGATATTATATCCATACGTGGTCAGTGAATTAGGATGTTTTCTTTTAAATAAAGGGATTGCAGTTTTATTCGTATGAGTTAATGTTACAGGCTTATTAAAAGCTATCTTGGATCAATAATTAATGAATATCTTATAGAAGCTGTATATTATTGAGTATAAAAAGAATTTAATATATTACAAATAAAGCATCTTTGTTATTAAAATATACAATTTTCTTTTTTTGGTTGTCTTAAGCTACTCTGTAGTGCTCCAGTGCATGCTAATTTATTATTGTTATTTTTTTAGACATCCATTTCTGTAAGCTAAATTAGCTTACAGAAATGGATGTCCTATAAAAAAATAAGTCCAAGGATGTCTTTTAAATTAATGCAAATGCTATAATATACTTTAATGCTTTAAAAATTCTTTGTTATAAAAAGCTTTTCCCTAATATATATTAATAAGTCATTGAATTTATTTTGCAATTGTCTAAATCCATTAGTAGAGATATAGTACACTTGACTTGACTTGAAATTTTGAGATGCCGCCTGCCCACTGACGCTGAAACTTTATCTCTTTTTAAAATGTTTTTCTTTTTTTAATAATCAAAACATATTTGCAGAAGTGAAAATTCAAAAATGGTTTAAAAACACTTTCTAAAATTCAAAATCTCCAATAATCACTGAAAGATTCGAAATTCCAGAATCCAAACTTTCCAAAATACAATTTAAACGTTGTTAGCACTCTCTGGCAATCAAAAGAATAACATGACAATAAAAGGAGTTTATTTGAACACGAAAGAAATAGATTAAATGTATACATCAATCGATCACAACATTTAACATTTAAACGATGATTAGAAACCATGTTCGAATATTGAAACGAAAAACAAAATAAAAACGCCATTGTTGATTTTTTTTTCCTTTAAATTCAAATCTACTTTCAACATGAAAATAACTAGAATATTTTTGTATAAGTAGAATCATTGTAGTTTGAAATTTATTCCTTTCTTTTATCCAAAATTTCTTTTCTGGAGATTATACAGTCTTTGTACACATTTTCCTCCAATACAGATCTGATCTCGACATTGCAATCCTATGTAAATCGAATTTTTATGCTCCGAATGTTCCAAAGCTGAAACACTATTGTTTTTCTGTGATAAGAGTTTTCTCTTATATACTGAATAACAATTTCATGGATATCTAAGCAAGTTTTCTTTTTCCTGTTCTATTTTTAAACAGAGTTTTGTAGAAATTATACTAAGCTAATTATCTACCTGTTTTTTATTTATCAAATCATTTAATATCATACTAAATTTTAAATTTGCTTATTGTTAATTAAATGTTTAAAACGAATTATTATAAATGATCAACATAATTGTTTTTTTTAAATCTGAACTGTAATTTCCTTATTTTTTATTTAGTAATTTCCCACTCCCACATCTATTTTCAACATAATTTTTTTATACAGTCCCTGATTGATGTATAATCATTGTATTAATAAAATATTTTAATATGCTTTTTATCCTCCATTTAATGTGTACATAATATTAAAAATGATGAGTGCCGTTTTCATCAAAACAGCCTCTATTCATTATATTGATGTAATAAAATTTAAATTTCTATTTATCAATTGTTTATAGAAATAAATAATCGTTTCATAGTAATATTTCGTACTTACGTTAATCTTGTTAAATGATTAGAAATATAGTAGATATCTAAGCAAGTTTTTTTTCTTCTTCAATTTTTAAACTGAGTTTTGTGGCATTATACCGAACTAATTATCTGCCTGTTTATTTATTTATCAAGTATTTAATATCATAATAAATGTTAAAATTACTTACTGTTAATTAAATGTTTTGAAAACGAATTATTATCAAATGAAAAAATCTAATCTATTTTTCTAAATCTGAACTGTATAACAATCATTAATGAATTATTCCTTATTCTATTATAGTTTCCTTATTTTATATTAGAATTTCCTGCTCCCTTATCGACCGTGCCGCTGGTTAATTTTATACAGTCCCTGATTGATATATACGTACCTTCATTAATAAAATATTTTTAATATGCGTTTTTATCCTCCATTTAATGTGTACATAACATTAAAAATGATGAGTGCCGTGGTACAAAAACAGCCTCTACTCATTATATTGATGTAATAAAATTTTCTTTTCCATTTATCAATTGTTTATAGAGATAAATAATCGTTTCATAGTAATATTACGTACTTACGTTAATCCTATTAAATGATTAGAAATATAGTAGATATCTAAGCAAGTTTTTTTTTTCTTCTTCGATTTTTAAGCTGAGTTTTGTAGCATTATACCGAACTAATTATCTGCCTGTTTATTTATTTATCAAGTATTTAATATCATACTAAATGTTAAAATTGCTTACTGTTAATTAAATGTTTTGAAAACGAATTATTATCAAATGAAAAATCTAATCTATTTATTTTATTATCTAAGAAATAATTGATATGGGAGAATTTCGATCTTTTACTGAAATAACAATACAGTAAAAATTACAATCCTTAAATTTTGTAATTTAATGTTTTAGTTATTTTGAATGTAAACTCCTTTAAAAATGAAATTAGTTGTGTTTAAACAGATAAACAATTGTGATTATTGATTCTTTAAATTCTTGTCTTTTAAAATATTGAAAGAAGGGAAAGCGTCTTGCGTAAAAAAGCTTAAAAACGAAAATATAAAAAATTAAAAAATCAGTTCAATGGACTCATTTATTCTTTATTTGCATTACTCATTTTTTTAATACACATGCTTCTTAAAAATATTTAAAAATGATAATATTCTTAGTTGGTTTATCATTTTAAACAGGGAGAGTGAAAAAGTATTAACTGAATTAAAATATAATTTTTTTCATTGTTTATTATAGCCTTTTTTTCATTTTTTATTATAGTAATACACATGCTTTTTTTTAAAAAATGATAATATTCTTAGTTTCTTTATCATTTTAAACAGGAGAGTTAAAAATTATTAACTGATTTAAAATATAATTTTTTTCACTGTTTATTATAGTCTTGATATACTTAAAAACAGTTTTCAAATAAAAGTTTTTCTAGCACATAAACTACTTTTTATTTAATTTGAAAAATGTTCACGTTCTGATTTTATGATTTCGCAATATATTGCATAAAAACAAGAGACTATAGAAACATAATAATATGGCACTGAAAATGAATTTTGTTGCAAAATTGAATGAGGAATTAATATGTCTGGAAATATTTTGGTTTACAATGCTTCTCATTCTATAAAATTTTTGCCATTTCAAGAACAACTTGGATATATATTGTATGTTAAGTTGCCAGAGTCGTCTATTAATAATGTACCCCACCCACTTAGAGTTATAAAATAAACATTCATGAAAGAAAACAAATTATTTACTTTCAATTTCATACTTACAGTACACGTTCTAATAGGACTTATGCAATTAGAAAATCACAAATAACTGCATTTCAATACTGATCTCATGATTTACTCGTTTTCAGCTGCTTATTTATACCATAAGAAATCTTGGGCTGAAGGAATAATTTGTATACATTCCCTGCATTTATGTTTATTCTACAAAAATTAATAATAAAGCAAAACTGTTGTTAAAATTGTTATTCATGTAAAAGCATACAGCAGTAAAATATTTTCATCCAACATCATTACTGGCAAAATGAATCCTACGCAACCTTAATCAGGAACAAAGGGAAGTTTATAGTTGCTTTTTCAGTATGTTATTTAAAAATGTATAAAATAAAAATTACAAATATAACTAATAAAATAGGCATAAAGTTTTACAAAAGCCCCCAAAAAAATATTATGAATAATATATGTGCTGTAAGTATGAAAAATTTGTAAAAAATACAGTCACTTAGTATCCAATTCATCATTGGTAATTGGTGAGACATATTGATGAGTTTCTTAATTATTTTGCTCATTACACTGACCGATAGTCTATACACAATAGATCAGCAATTTTTTGATATTTGTGAGCTATTAATACACTTGTGATGTCAAATGCAAATTCATGAGTTTAAGTATTTTTAGGTAGGAAGAAACAAGGATGTTGTATGAAAATATTTCTTGATCTTCATGACCAGAGATAAACTCATACCTCTACAAGTTATGGCTTAAAAATATGATTACATGTCTTTTGGTTTCCTGAATTTTCAGTTCCCCAATTTCTAATTAATTCGAAGTATTATTAGAATAATAATGAAGATAAATTTAATAAAATTTCTTTACAAGCTCAAGGACTCCCAAGTGGTATATCGTCTCCACATTAAATATATATGAGAAAAAGTGAGATTTTCTAAGACTTCTAAACTCTTTTTGCAATAAGTACTATCAAAATATCAGATAATTTAGAGAGAACATTGGTAAATTAATTATTAATAGTAATTATGAGTAAGATTCCTACATATTCATCAAAATAACTAATTAAGTATGAATTTTTTAACAGAAAATGGCAAAATAGTTTATATCTGAAACATATATCTGCTATAAAATTTATCATTATATGTGTTTTTCATGTATTTAATTTAAATTTATGAATCTCATTTTAAATTCTTACGAGTTTCAATTTAAATTTTATTTGCCTTGATTTATTTACAAAATACGTTTTGTTATATTCAATATAAAAATAATTGAAATTCTGAGTCACTTATGTTCAAATAATATATATAAATTAGATTAGGAAGAATTTAACATAAAAAAACCAGAAATTCAAATGTATTGTTTTCCTTTTCAGATACAGTAAAAAAATTTAGAATATATTCATAATTTTATTATCATTTAATATATTTAATAATGGCTGCATGCATATTTTAACTTTAAATTTATATTATTGGTTAATGACTAATACAGTAAAATATTATAACATATCATTCCATCAAAATAACAAAATTAACATTTTAAATACAAAAAAGGGAGCATTTACTATATAATTAAAATAATGATTCATTTTATTTTAAATATCCTAGTTAATAATAATATTATTAAAAATGAAATAATAATGAGAAAATATTGTATGAGAAAATGCAATATTTCATTTTGCTATATCAATAAAAGTAAATGAAATATTAATTAAAATTAAAGACATATTCAAATGGAAATACTACTGAGACTCCAACAAGAACACTGATGTGTATCTTAACATCTTTATTCTTAAATGATTTATAACATGAATAATTTAAACTTTCAATGTGCTGGTGTGCTATACATATAAAGTTTTAAAATGTAAAAATTCTCAATAAATAAATGAATACTAATACTAATAATTATAATTACACTTATTATTATATAAACATTTCGAAAGGATTATTGTGTTAATTAGTTCCTATGGGCTTTACATTATAATTTAATGAAAAATTACAAATAGTAAATGTAAAGGAAGAAAAAAAGTACCTAATCAATTTTTTTCTAATTTTGATATTATATTTTAATTTTCTTTAATTAAAATTTTTTTTTATTCTTTGACCTAATGATTTTCATATGCTATATGTAATTGTTATTGTAATGCTACTGAATAAAAGAAGAAATTATTTAATTTACACCATTTTAATTATTCGAAATTGTTTTATTATCAATTGCTGCGATAAAAATGGGCATCTATTGATTAATTTAAAATATAGTGATATAAACACTCAAAAAATTATTTTCGTACTTTTTTTCTGTGTACTAAATATAAGTTTCAATGAATATACTTTGATAGAATTTCGTACATGTATTTTCCCAAATAAATATATTTCGAACCAAATATTGATTTCAAAAATATAAGTTGAAACAGTTTGTACTTTGACCAGGAAGTAAATTTGCAGTCCTCCGAATCTTGATCCAAACAATCCAAGAAATAGACACTTGAATCAATGAATTCATCATGAACATTTAAATAAATGTGTTTTCACCAATAAATATATTTCGACGCAATTATTGATTTCAAAAACATAAAACAAAGGATTTCAGCTATCCTCATTATCATTTACTTACATTGACTTTTCAAAAGATAGTTCATCGGTCTGAAATAATAAAAAATAATTAATAGTGAGAAAACCCGAAATCAAACATTAGATGTTTTTTTCTTGCAGAAATTGAATCATATCTTCTTCAGAGGACTTGGTCTTTTTCGACATTGTTTACTTCTAATGGTTTTTTTCTATTTCCTGCTTGCACTTTGACCAGGAAGTAAATTTGCAGTCCTCCGAATCTTGATCCAAACAATCCTCGAAATAGACACTTGAATCAGTGAATTCATCATGAACAGCTCCTCTCATCCATGATCTTTCGCATTCCCCACGCATGACCCATCCACATTGGAATTCCTTTCTTTGCTCGTCGAAATATACACTTGAGGGGAAAGTCGAAAACGTGGTGACTCGAAATCGAGCGAAACATCTGGGCTTCAGACAAAAATAAATAGAAAACTTTCCAAGCGATGAGCGTTGTTATAAACCAAGCGAAAGAATTTATTCCCTGCAGTACATTTTGGTACATGGGAAAGAAATGGGAAACCAGGAAAGTGCTAAAAGTATTAAATGGCCATCGTATGCAAAGTTATTTTAGACTATTAAACTATTAAAAGGGAGTATTAAAGGTTAACTGTTATTTCTGAAAATAGAAACACGGTTTATTTCATATCAGTGAAAATGATCGAGAATGATTCATTAAGTAGATTAGTATAATAACTTAATTTTTATATAATCATAATATAGTCATTAATGTATATATATTAAATGACCATCGTATGCAAAGTTATTTTAGACTATTAAACTATTAAAAGTGAGTATTAAAGTTTAACTGTTATTTCTTAAAATAGAAACTCAGTTTATTCCATATCGTATCTAAGGAATTTTTGCATTATAATGTATATAATTTAAGTGGGTGTATGAGCGTATATCTAGGGTACACTAAATTTGAAACAGTTCATTATTCTATCCAATATAGATGCACAATCCTAATTTATTAGAAATTGCACAATCCTAATTTTTATGTGAATACCATTTATCTAATTATATACACAGTATATTATCTCTTATGTAATATCTCCTGCCTTTTTTATTACCCTTGTCCATAATGTTGTAGCAACTGCTTCTACTATCTATTTATTATTTATTAGTTATTACTCTTTTTCTAATTTCTATAATAATTGATTTGATGAGTATTCCTTCAGCTCTCTGATTTGTATAGTCTCCTATGTAGTGTTTATTGTATTACATTGCTTTACATTTTTTCTAATATCTTACTTAACGTTTTTATATATTTTCGCATTTCATATTTTATTCTCTTTCAATTCTCAAAATTTTTGATATTCTGTTCTGTTTTTGTAAGAATTTTAACGATTGTTCAGCTTCTGTACCTACAAAAGGGAATTATGCCGCCCCCATCTTGCGTCCATTAATTTCACCCACATCATTACCAAACTGTATAGGGGTAACTCAGCTCTAGGCACAGTGATGTGGTATGGTGTAGTAGTAGTTGTACCAGTGAAAATGATCGAGAATGATTAATTAACTATATTAGTATAACAAAATGAATTTTATAATGCATGAATATAAGCATAATATAAAATAAAAATGCATATTAAAATGTATGCATATCATGACCAACATGTCTATGTTTTTAAATTAATTGTTTTAAATCTAATATTCTCCACTTCCTTTATGTGGCAAAGAAGGGAATTATTCAATTGTTAAACAGTAATTTTTATAATCAAACTGCTTCATTAAATTATCTGAAACATTCGTGAGTAAAGTTGATTAAAAATTAATGATATAAAGAAGCACATTTGATCCAGAGCAATATCAAATAATCGGAAATTAATTATACATATTATCTGCTTTATGTAAAATTAAATAGAAAAATTCTATTTTGCAGTGCTATTGAAAAAACTTATTAATTTAGCAGAGTTATAATAATATCCGAGAATCCTAATTACAGACCAAATTCAGAGAAAACGCTATCACGAAATATTATTCTAACTACATAAATTATTTAAGTTAAAATGTCTAGATCAATATCTAAATACTTTTTTATGCAATAAAATTTTTACGCCTAATTTTTAATGTTTCTAACTTTAAAAATACCATAATTTATTACTAAAATTAGCCCATTCATGAGTTTGAGAAAAACTGCGATGCAAAGAAGAAAATATTTTTTAGTGAAATATAAAATATTGTGATCCTAGATATAAATATAACCAGCGCTATGTATTTTATACATTGTGTATACGTGTATATACATATTTAATATAAGTAAATTCTGTATTCATACATATATTTTTATACTTAAAAATATTAGAATGTCATATTTTTCTTAAATAATATTCAGATTTTTTATTAATTTGAATGTATAAGGTATAATTATTAATTTTGAGTAGGTAATGATTCTTGTTTGTCCTATTGAGAAAATGGAACCATACTGAGAGTATTGATTTAAAATTAATTAAAATAAATAATTATTATAATTAATTTATTTGATATTTAACTATACAAATTAGTAATTTTGTTCTAATTAATTTTTAACTGTATTAAATTTTAATATTAAATTAATGCAGTTAAAAAAAATGAAAAGAATTTATTACTCTTTTCCACGAAACAAGGATTAATTCAATGAGATCGATATGCATTTAAATGATTCGAAACAGTTCATGGTTCCATTAGTAATTTTAAAGGTGTATAAAATTGTAATAATTCGTTGAAAAACAACAATTTTTTTAAATAAAACTTGAATATGTTTTTAAATACTTAAAAAAAACACCAGTTATCATCTGTTTTTTTTTTTTTTTTAAATTCACGCGCTAACTATAAAAATCCCTTAATATATTACCAAAATTAGCCCATTCAAGAGTTTGAGACAAACTGGATGTAAAGAAGAAAATATTTTTTTTTGAGAAACATAAATGATTATATTTCTAGATATAAATATATTCAACATTGTGTATTTTATATAGTGTGTAGACGTGTATATGACACTTAATATGTGTAGAAATATAATATTTTGATATTCATTAACTTATTTTCACATTTAAACTAATTAGAAAGTCAGAGTTTTCTAAAATAATATTCATATTGTTTATTACTTTTAATGCATATAATATAATAATTAGATTTGAGTAGGCTATGATTCTTCTTTGTCATATTCAGAAAATGGACTAGAAAGAGTATTTGATTTAAAATATAGTAATTATAATTAATTTATTTGACAGTTAACTATACAATTATTAATTTTGGTCTAATTTTTAACTTAATTTAACTTGAATATTAAATTAATGTAGTTATAAATAAAGTATTTATTAGTATTTTTCACGATACAAGTATTAATTCAATGAGATTGACATACCTTTAAATTGGTTATTAATATTTAATTGATTTCATTCATAAATTTGAAGGTTATAAATTGAAATAATGCGTTGAAAAACAACAGAATGCGAAATTGAATATGTTTTTAAATACTTTAAAACAAAAACCCCATAAATTGTGTCTTTTTTTTAAAAAAATCACACAAAATTGTGATTGCTTAAGTTTTGAATTGATGAATTTAAAATATAGAAATATATTTCTTAATATTTTAAGAAAAAAATAGAATCGTTGATTCTTAACCAAAATAAAAGGGATTATAACTTTCATAATAAATTGAATTTATTACAATAATATTCTCCTATTAACTTCCATAACTATGTTTCATTTTTTTTTTTTTTGATAAATGAAACGATGTATATTAAAAGAATAAAAACCAAATAAATACCACTCGAGTATTGAAAATAAGGAAATAAAATTTTGTATCAAATAACATCGGTTCTACTTTGAAAGAAATAAATGAATTCAATTTGATACAAATTATTCTAAAGTTCTTACATAATAAATGAGAATGATAGGCTTTCTGAACCATATTGCAAATTCATAAGAAATGCATGCAAATTATCTTGTTCTCAAAATGGAGAGTTGTTATTTTTTTCTTTAAAATAGATTTATTTTGGTATTGTTTTTCTAAAGATAACTGTCGTACAAATAAGATTTACTTAACTGAAAAATTCTCAAAGAAAACAACTTTAAAAATGCATTTTGAAGAGTAAACCGTTTTTTCTTCTTATCACAGGACCGGAGGGTTTATTTTTAAGTTAGAGAATGCGTGGTTTAGTTGTTTTTAAACTTAGTCTCTTTTATAGTTTATTGTTTTAAACAGCTTGGGAAAACTTTAAAGCAAAGCTTATTTTCTTTTTTTCTTTAACTTTTTAAGCGTTTTCAAAAAAAAATGTCGAATTTAAATTCTGTGCACTCTTAATCGTAACATTTTTATCTCTAGTCAAATACACAACACTAACACTAACACAATGCATTTATTTCTCATGTGCCTAAAATAAAATACAATGTAATCTAAGACGAAAGATATGATCAATTAGTCCTTTATGTCATAAAAAATGAAATCATGCATATTTGCTTTAGCTTAATCACCTTTATCACCTTTTATCGTGGTTATTTATTTTATAAGGCAAAAAAAATTTTTAATGAATTCTTATAAAATAAAATCTACCAGCTTAAATGTGAGTATTAGACGAAAATAAATAGTAATCCAATAAAAATAATAAAATAAATAATAATCTCACGTTGTAAAAATGGAGATCAAAATAGTGTTCTAAATACAGGAATGTAAAGGCTTGCTGAAGCAGTGGGCCACATGTACTCATCATAACTTGGCTGCGGACCACACAACAGAAAAAAATTAAATAAAACTGCCTAACGTGTATGCATTTCCTTCCTTTACATATAATATAAAATAAAATTATATTATAATAAGAAAAAAAAATTAAAGAATATTATGTGCAATTATTATATTAGTTTATAAGAATTGTGTGCAATTTCTGTAATAACAAAGAGCAAAAATTATGTCACAAGTTTTTTTAACCAGTTTTTTTTTTAAATTTATTTGCAAAATCTTAATTCCTTCTATCCAGTTCAGTTTATCCGTGAGACATCTCTTTTCTTATCTAAATAATATGTATAGATAATTACATTTTATGTATAAAATTTCACATTATTTTTACTTTTTTTAAAATCAACTTTAATCAAATTATTATAATATGATTCCTCTTACTGATTTTAAATATTCTGCCCCCGTGGTGGTCCATCTTAGAATAGCCCCACTGTAGCCCATCCATGTCGTAAAAGTAACGAAAATGGGTACCCAGCCCCTAGAGCTATAACCGGGAGGGGCAAAGTCGGACTTTTCCCTTTGGGTGCCCCATGTCTTTGTGCCGCAAGGTCAAGGGCAAAAAGAAGTTGCATTTCTTACTCTTTATCATGACTCGTCTGTTAAGACACGCGAATTCATGGATTTGGTCTGGATGTTGCTGTCGATCAACTGGGATAAGAAACAACAACAAACATTGTGCCTTTTACAAGTATTTAAATCTATATAAAATAATCACTATTTACCCAACTTGTGTAAAAATGAATTTAACAGAACATAATTATTAGAATTGAATATATCAAATATATTTATTATGTTATTGCTTGAATATTACTTAATGTTTGTAGAAGTTTAAGTAACTGAATACTTAGTCAATATTTATTATTACAGTATATATAAACAACGTAAAGCGAAAATAGTTATGAACAATTGTTGCACTATCCGTTTGTTTTACTTCAGATCATTCCTATTTATTTGTTATTGTTATTTCTTACTTTAAGTCATATAGTTTCTAAAGTGATACAGATTTAATCAAAAATAATTTTTAATCATCTGCAGTTTAGACTTTACAATATATGTACATTAACGGTTTAAAGTAAAAATATACATGGTGTATTGTAAAATCTTAATGAATTGGAATTACTATATATACCACTTAAATGAAATAAGAAGGTTAATATTGTGGAAATGTCTACCGTTGGTAAATTAGTACTTGTAGTAATGCATTGAAATGTAGCGATTTTATTTTATATACTATAGACAGAAAATAATAAAAAGTTAATTGCAGAAGAGTAAAAAGCGCCAACGATTTAGAATAAAATTATTCTCTTCCAATACCTTTATCTTCATTAGAGGCCTTGAATTGTAAATCTCTGTGTTACCATCACTATCATAAATACCAAAAAATAAATAAATAAATGAGTGGAGAAATGTGATATTTTACGACGGATGAAAATTAATTATAATTAATAAAATAAAATATTTAATAAAACATTTTTTTCAATAGTAGATCATTTTGAAGCACAAAAATAAAAAATATACGTAAATTATTACATTTCAGTAATTGCAATAATGTATATTTGAAGTGACCGTATCAGCAATTAAAGTCTATACTTAGGATCAGATTCAAATATAAAATAAATAAATAAACTCTTTCAACTGTAGTTTCGAAAGTAAATCTCTAATTTCCAAAATTCACCACTGGGGGGCGCTGCATTTGTTCACAAATGATAGAGCCTGACTATTTTATTACAGTTTATTACTTTAGCCTTCTTCATTCCCAACCAATTTTCGTTTACGTCCATATAGCTATACAACTACGATATTAGGACGATATGTGTCTAGCTCAAATTCAGAAAAAAATCAAGAAACTTCAGCTGACTGAATTCATTTCACCAATCAAATAATCTTGATGTTAATGAATATGGACAACTATGTCAGTATTAAAATTATTTCAATATCAAATTTCTATCACAATAGTACGTAATGATTTAATTGCAACAAGGTTTAAGAAGCTAGTAGTGAATAAATTTATATATTAAAAACTTCTACAAGAAAAGGAATGGAACATATTTTGCTTATTTTATTGTAATAACTATGAAAACTGTATATCAAGAGAAATTTTGCCTATTATATTCCATTCTTATTTTATTAAAAAATTGAAATTATCTGTGATATAAATACAGCTAAAACATTTTTTTATAAATAAGTTAAAATTCTACTGCGTAAAGTATTACGCCAAAATATTATGTTTACTATATATGTATAAAATATTATGTATTAAATATTAATATTATCTTATTCTAATTGAGATGACAGTTGTTCCCATTTTGTTGAAAATAAACAATGTAAAAGCAAATAGTAGCAAAATAGTAATAATAGCAATAAATAATAATAGTAATAAATAATAAGAATAGCATTAAAATTATAATGAAATCCATTTAAATTTTGGGAAAAATTTTAGAATTATCATAAATGTGCAGTTGAATTGTTTTATTTTTAATTTTTTATGTATTCAAAATGATTTATTTATGCAATTATTATTTATGTATTTTTTTTGTTGTTGTTGTTCTATGAAAATGCTCTAATAGTACTCAAAAGAAATTTTTTTGATAAATCAAAACTTTTTTCATTCAACATTGATGTTTACCATTATTTTCAACCATCAAATTACGGACAATTTTTTGCAAATACAGGAAGTGAGCTTGAAAATTAAATAACACATCTATATACAAAGATATTTTACATATTAAAGAAAAAATAATTGTGATATATACAATAGAAATAGCATGCAAAAAAAAAAAAAAAAGTAAATAAAAGTTTGACTAAACAGTTTAAAATATCGCACTAAACAATAAGGAATTCAAAAGTAAAGGAACAACCCTTTATCAACCCTTTAGTTCGGTGAAGCACATTACGTGTGACTGCTGAGTCTTTATTGAATCTAACAAATGTCAATTAAGATTTCATCCAACCTGACTCTTTCAAGTACTTCAGGGACTAAACTCGTGAAATTTGCTTCTAGCGTCAGAAATCGTGATAAGGCTACTCATGATTCATCATAAAGTCAGAAATTTTTGTGAAGACCTTCACTTCACTAAAAGAAATGATTCTGTAAGAATAAAAGTAGTGAAAAGATAACTTTTTAGAAGAAAAAAATTATCTGAGCTCGATGAAAAAATGTGATGACGTGCAATACGACTGCAGTTTTAGAAAATCAGTTATGATTTCTTTAAATAGCTTCTTCTTAGCTCAGTAATTCAGCTCTTCTCAAATGGCTCTTCGTTTGACAAAAAAAAATAATAAAATAAAATAAAACAAAAGTTATCAGCAAAATTTAAGGCATTAAAGGTAAATACTTAATGATGTTCGAATGTCTGCAAGTTATAAGTTAATATAATAAATTCACGAATAAAATTTAACTAGCTTTGAAAATTTTTGGAAAAAGATTATTTTAAATAATTCAGTAAAATATTTTTAACTATTTAGAAACATAACTCGCAGTTATTATTATTATTATTATATATTTTTGTTATATTTATGAATTTTAGGCCTTATTAATGTATGCTTACCTTATTTATTAAAAGTGTTTTTTTTAACATAACTATTCTGAATCTATTTCAAGAAAAATCTGATTAAAATAAAGTTTATTTAACTCAAGAAAGACGTGTAATAAAAAAAAAATTATCCTAGACGATTTCATGATTTGTGTAATACGCTGTTAAAAGTTTCAAGTATTTTTTATATTTAAAACAACCAATTAAGTCGCTAGAAAGTTTTAGAAAAGTTTAATTTTTATTTGAAACTGTTAATACAGAATAAATTACATTAAACTATGTTTGGTCCATTTCTATTTCAACTCCGTATTCTTTTTTGTCATTTATAATAAAAACTCAATAATCGTGTAGTTAAATAACATGGGAAACATCACTGTAATACTATGCTACAAATATTTTCAACAGGACACAGCCTTCCAATGATACTGAAACTTTGTGAGATAGAGCAAGAACTGAAGATAGCTTACAATTTTATAGAAACTAGAAAGCGATATTGATAAAATGAAAGTCTCCATAGAAAAATATCTAAACGATAGAAGAAAGACATTTATGCCATTTATCCGTCTTCTTTTCTGACTTGTAGTCGGATGAGGAAGTCCATATGCTATAGTTGACTTATATGTTACCCTGGGGATGGCTCTTCCTAAAGGCAAGAGAGACATTTTTCAAGATTACTCCTTCAAAAATGCCTGTTTAAAGCGTTACATGTCAAGAATATTTTTTCAATTGCTTATTATTGCTTTGGACTTTGTATAAATGCAATTTCGAGAGTCGAATAAATAATAATTGCTCGAGAAAAATTGTTAGCTATAATTATTTTTAATTTTTCCTAAGTAAAAATAAAATAAAATGCTATTAATAAGCATAATAAGCTTTTAATAAGTTAAAAATAAATGTTAATAAGCTTCATTTAAAGTTTATTAACCAAAGTTTCTTAAGTTTGATTTAAATAAAATTTCAACTTTACGAAAGTCCTAAAATATATTAAAAACCTTTAGACGAAATAATTATATATATTTTGAATACTCACAAAAACACTTTTACTAAGTAAAGGTTGGTAAATGTTGAAGTGTTTCATTTTATAAAAGAAATATTTAAACTATTTTATCCGTACTATTAAATTACAGATATGTCAATCATTCATTACCTTGATTCACATTGTTAGCTTTTCATTAGCGAAGATTACTCCTTCAAAAATGCCTGTTTAAAGTGTTACATGTCAAGAATTTTTTTCAAATGCTTATTATTGCTTTGGACTTCGAATAAATGCAATTTCGAGAGTCGAATAAATAATAATTGTTCGAGAAAAAATTTTTAGCTGTAATTATTTTTAATTTTTCCAAAGTAAAAATAAAATAAAATGTTGATTATATGTAGAATTTGATTTTGGTTAATAAGCTTAGTTTAAAGTTTATTAACCAAAGTTTCATAAGTTTGATTTAAATAAAATATAAGCCTTACGAAAGTTCTAAATGTATTAAACCTTTACAGGAAATAATTATGCACCTTTCGTATGCTCACAGAAATCACTTTTACTAAGCAAAGGTTGGTTAAAGTTGAAAAGTTTCATTTTGTAAAAGAAATATTTAAACTATTTTATCCTTACGATTAAATTACAGAGAAATCATGCATTCATTAAATCGTTTCACATTGTTAGCTTTTTATATTCTATAAATAATAATAATAATAAAATATCTATACGATGTGCCTTAATCCCAATTTCCGTACAATACTTGTAAGAATAATTTTCTAGTTATACACCTAATCGTCAGAGATTCATACATGAAAAATTTATACTTTAACAATATTTAATACTAATTTACTTAGGAAAACGTATTTATTTTGGAAGCAATATTATGAAAGTCTTCTATGTATATACTATTATCAACAACAAGCTGCTTCAAGGTAGACTTCTGAACAATTTTAAGATAAACATTAAATATTTTTACTGAAAACCTTTTTTTTAAGTATACTTTCAATAGTGCATCTTATTTGGATTTATATCAAAAGTAGGACATTTTAGAGCAAAATTATTTTATTATCGAGCTACTTCTATAAAAATAAATCCATAAAACAGACGAAAAAGTAAAAATTCGTATTTTTAGTGACGAAATCGGAGTGGACTTGATTTAAATACATATGAGCATTATCTAATGTATTATAAAATAACTTGTTTATTATTATATTAAAAATCCAGAATAATTCACTGCTTGATTTTCATATGTTACGAGAAACTATCTTTTTCCTTATCATTTTAATGGTTTCTATCTCTAATAATTTTCATAATTAATCATTCTTTCATTATAAATCATTTTTCATTTTTCCTAATCATTTTTCCAACATATTAGACATGACCGTGGGAATCGGCCGTTCATATTATTAAGGAATTTTTATAGTTTATCGACATGCTTTCAATAAGTCAACGTGTTTTAAAATACCCTAAAATATATTTCAGGAAGATATATTATTATGAGGAGCCTTGTTCTGAAGCTGTACAAATGTATTAAAAATTTAAATAGGTTATGTAATAATTTTATTACTTGATCTTCTGAAATTTCAGTTCAATAGTGATGATTTAAATTTTTTTCTCAAAATTTGATAATTTATTTTAAAACATTTTAAGCTATTCTGAGGAATGTTTAGTTATATCCTTTAGTAATATACAATGTCCCATTTAACATGAAACAAACACCAAAGTGTCGAAATGCTGCCACTAATATTCATCAAAATATAGAAAAACATATCCTCATATGAGAAGAACAATAATTTCTTTAAAAGCATTTTGAAATTTACGTAATTTAAAGAAAGGGTAATTTAACAACACCATTAACAATGAATGACCATTTAAAATTTAAGGTAAATTTAACAACACAACAATTTAATATAATAATATGTATGATTACTTAGGTTATAAACAATGAATATAATATATACTTTTTTTTAAATATCCTGTTAAGTTGAATTTTAAATGGGCATTTTTATAATATTTTTAATAAACATAATGACAAAAACATATTTTTCAAAATATTTATCAAAATATATTTACCGGTGCAAATTCAATTACACTTAATACTCAGTCTCACTTTATTAAGTTTTATCAACAATTTGACAATAATATGAAATTCAAATAAATCCTATGCGTTTTCTAATAAAAATTTCGTTTCAATAATTTAGAAGTCAAATAAGATTTTCATCTTTCAATAAAACAATAAAAAAAAAACAGAAAAAAAAAAAGCATCATTTAAATATTTATAACAAGAAAATTTTTTGAAAAACCTCATAAATATAAAACAAAATCTCATTATATTCTAGAAGGTCACGCTGTGAAATTATAATTCGACAGACACGTCCAAGAAAAACACTAATAGATAGACATATTCCATTTTTCTCCATAAGAAAATGAATTTTTATTTCTGTTTCAGTGGGTTTGAGATGGTAATTTTACAACAATTTCATCCGTCAGTTCCTTTTTGACATTAATTCCCCTCAAAATTATGCGCCGCGGGATATCAGATTTTCATCCATACTTTTTTTATATTTACATTTTACGTGTGGAAATTACGTTTATTTATTTTTTACTTATTCTACTTTCTCTTGGATGTAATAAAAAATTCTTTCCAACAGTCTAGAATAAATAAAAACTTCCAATATTCTTGATTTTGACATGTGTTTATCATTGGCAGAAGAGATAAAATTATCCCCTGAACAACTAAATTTTAAAACCACTATATTTTTAGAGAATTATTATAATTTAATGTCATAACGGATTGATTTGCTACTATGATATTCGTTGATTTTTTTTAAAATCATCTATACGATAATATCCTTTTCAACATTTCTAAATATTTTACTGTATATATAAATATTTACCTTTCGTTGAATACTATTGTGCCCAAAAGTAAGACCAATTATTTTTTTTTTAAAAACACTTTATTTATTCTATTAATTTTATTTCATCCCTTCAAAGTAATTCCCTCCTGACATGCACTTATGCCAACTTTTTTCCAATTCTCAATGCATGCTAAAAAGTCATCAGCAGGGATGGCCTTCAAAACACGCGGTGATTCACGTTGAATCTCTTCAATTGACTCAAAACGGTGTCTCTGGAGTTGTCTTTTGAGTTTAGAGAATAGCCAGAAATCGCACGGTGTGAAGGTGATGGTGGTGGAAAGATATGGGTTTCATTTTTGGCGAAGAAGTCACGAAGAATCAATACAGTGTGAGCTGCCGCATTCAGTGTTTTAGGTACCAATCGAGATTTGACGCGTTTGTGACTGATCCTTTTGAAATTCCAAAAACATCAGCAAGGTCTCTAATTGTAAATCGACTGTTTGCAAGCACCAAATCTTTATTTTTGGACCTGAGCTTCGTTGGTTGAGGTTGATGTTCGGCCAGAGGGCTCTTCGTCTTCAACGCGTTCTCTGCCTTCTTTGAACTGTTTATATCACTTCTAAACATTTCTTTCCGATACAGGAATGCTCGCCGTTCTTTGCTAAATTATTCAGACATTTCAAAAGTCGCCGGAATCAGTTTTAGCATCTCACAAAGCCAAGCGTAACTCAAAAACTTACGACTATTTTGACGTCAAATTGCATACAGATGTCAAGGACAGTGTCAGCAGCCTAAAAAAACAAACAAATTGAAATTCTATAAGCCCTGGAACTTTAATTTGAAAATTGGTTTTACTTTTTGGACACAGTAGTATATCATAACTTTTGTTACAAAATTCCTTTAGGGAAAAGAAAAATTATAATGTTCTGTATACTTTAGATTAAACTTAAATGTACCTTAAATTCTCAATCAAGGGGAAAAAAGATAAGGATGTTTCAATTTGACATAAATAAGCTCTTATAAATATACAGAGAGAGAAGAGTGCGATGGATACGACACACTAACACAAAAGCCAAACAAGAATTAACAAAGAATGGTCTGGAAAAACGACCGTTTTGCACGACAGAGGCCACAACAGTATTCGCTACACGCAACTTATATAACAAAGGAATCATAACCTTCGCAATACAAATCTCTGAAGTACCTCCTATTCAGATCCTTCAATAAAGAAAAGAAAGATATTGTTCAAGGTCCAAAGTGTGCATAAACGTCAGTAACGGAACTAAAAATTATTAGACAAACACAAAAATCAAAAAAAATGAACAGCTTGAGCTGTACTGGTATACAAAAATAAGGAAAAATATTTATATAAAATATGCAGTAGCATGGTGGCAAACATGTGGTCCAGGAAATCAGTAAGACGGGAAAGAAATTAATTACAAGACCTTGATGATAAATTTATTAAGGAATACTTGCATAAGAAATGTTGTAAACTTTATTATTTTTTTCTCTCTTGATGAATATGGATGTAATATATATATATATATATATATATATATATTACATCCATTATTATATATATTTATGTATATAAATTTTAAAGACAGAAAGAATATCCATTGTAGGGCATTACATAAAAGTTCTTTTATGCTGACTGCATAAGTTTGGAGACATAATTTGTAATAGTGAATAGAATTTCATGATGCTATATTTTAAGCATGGTATTTTTAATTGTATTCGAACAATACCAATTTTGAACAGAAGTGCTATTATGTATGAAAATAATTCACTATATATTGTGTTAAATATTTACGTTTCATGTCTTCAAATAATTAAATATAATATCTTTACACAAAATGCATTTTATACAATTTTACAAAGTGTATATTTCAGATCACTTAAGGCAAAATGTGTAGATAATATGTTAAGAGCAGGATAAATATTATAAGATCTTAACGAATGAGAATTAAATTTTGTTAAGAAAATTATAAGGTGGTTCATAACTAGACATTATTTTTTCCAATCTATTTGACAATAGATGAATTCTTCATGGCAAAGAGTCCTTTTTGAAGCTGTGCACCGGTTAAGGCAATATTTGACTTCCGCAAAGAACGGAATTGCTGCTCAGGTAAGGCACGTGTCATCAATTGCAACAAGTTGTAATCATAAAGAGGACTTTCCTTTGAATCGTTTACAAACAGTTTTTGACTTGCTTCGTAACAAGTGATTGGTTATTTGATGGTGAGAAGTGAGATCATCATGTCTTTTCTCGTACTTTTGGCCATTTTACTTTCAGTGATTGGCTCAGGCTCATCGATTGTTCACTTGGTTTTATCAGTCCAGGTTTTTTTTTTTTTTTTGTTCTACACGGTGTTCTTGGACTTATCGTATCAAAACCACTATCTTTGATTCATTTAAATCATTTTTGACAAGTTCTTTCAGCTGGTGCATGTTCCCCATAAAGTTCCATAACAATTCGATTCTCATTTGTTTCATCTTTCCTCTATTAAAACCTAAAAGTTGAACTTCCCCACAAATTCCTTTTTCGATACAAAATTCGGTGCGTTCAAATTTCAGAAAAGCTATATTGTTCACACTTCAATAAAATGACTCATGCTAAACAACAAATCCTAATGACAGTTGTTTGACATGAAATAGTTGTCAGTCTGATTCATTTGGTAATAACACTAGTTAAGCCATTTTGCTATAAACCGAAAATAGGTTTAATATTAACTATTTTATTTCAATAATAAAATTTAATTTATTTAGTACATTTAAGTAGTTATTTTCATCAATAATATTATTGCTCTTTTCATTTATAATTTAAACATTTTAACTTAATGCATTCAATGAAACGTATTTAGTGTTATTGAAAATTCTCTTTCGATACCTAGCGTCCCATTTTATTTTCTGCATAGATGGGAAAATAAAATAGTCAATCCTTTCTCAAATCTTCTCCCATTTTAACATTGCATTATTTTTCCCATTATGCAAATTGCATACCAAATTTCCAATCCCTAAATGTTTTATGTTTCCAAATGCTTTTTTTATAAGACAGATGTTTCTACTCATTTTTTTCCTATAGAACGATGCATTATAAAAATGAATTCTATCCTCTTTTTTTATACAAAGCAAATGTTTTGTTGAATTTTTCTGATCTGAGTGCAGTTCTAAAGAGAAAAAGACATATAGTAGCTCACGATTGGTATAGAGAATGACTCTTGAGTCTCAATTTGTTTTTCAATTTTAAAACAATGGAGAAATAGAATCTGAAGTAGGTGAACGTTTTATGAATGGCAATCAAAGGAATCTTTTTAATTTTCGAATATAGAAGATGAAATTTTAAATATAACCCCATTGTTAAAATGATTAAAATATAATGTTTCTTAGAATTGAAAAATCTAGACAAAAAGTATCCATTGAACGTAACTTTAGTTGAAATGTTTCATGAATGAATGCTGAAATGTTTTTATCATGAAAATATTTCATGCTTACATTTTTATTTTTGTTGTAAAATAAAATATTAACCAGAAATTATATTTGATGTAAATGTTGTAATAGGAAGTTTATAGAAATATACAAATATTCAATATTAGTTATAACTCATTACATAATTGTGTATTCTCACCCTATTAACTCATTACATAAACGTTCTTTTAAAAACATACAATAGCCTTCTCATATTTCATATTTTATTTATATTATATATCGTTTCTTTATATAATAGATTTTATACAATAAAATTACAGTAGTTGCACATGTTATGTCATATCATTTTAAGAAAAGCATAAAAATATATCTATTATAAAAGTTTTTGTATTCCCATGCAATTATATTCAAGTGTCAATTTGCTATTTCAATTTTAGTAAAAAAAAAAAAAATAACAAGTTTCGAAAGATAATCTTTTTTAATTTTCACTCCAAGAGAAGATACTCTTTTTATTACTGGAACTGAAATTTTAATAGAATTCTCTTCTTAAAATGTTTAAAATATATTGTTTCGTAGAATTGTGAAATCTATGCCAAAATGTATCCACTGAATGTTACTTTAGCTGGAAATGCAAAATGTTATGAAAATCTTTAGCAAAATGCTATGAAAAATGTTTCGTACTTCTTTCATTTTTATTTTTATTGTTAAATAAAATATTAACCAAAAAATATATTTGATTATTGATGTAAATGTTATAATAGAAAATTTAGTTTTTATAAAGAACCGAAATATATAAATATCCAATAATAGCTATAACTCATTACGTAATTGTGTATTTCTCTTAAAAATATGCAATAACTCACTTATATTTCATATTTTATGTATATCATATAACGATGACAGGAAGAAATAGATTTTATACAATAAAATAATAGTAGTTGCACCTGTTATTTCATACATTTTAAAGAAAGGTATAAAAATATATCTATTATAAAAGTTTTTGTATTCCCATGTAATTATATTCATCTGTCAATGTGCCATTTCAGTTTCGGTAAAAAAACGAGTTTCGAAACAGATACTTTGTAAAGTAAAGGACAATTTCATGTCATACGAATCTAGATACCACTTCTTCATTCTGTTATAGATATGTAACTATTTTTTTCTTCGACAGGTACTTTGATTTATTTCTATGAATAGACTGTCATTGAAGTATTCTTGTTATGAAATGAAGAAAATGTATCGAAAGAACATTTAGTGTCACACTTGGTGATATATTTATAACAGAATTTTCTTTCTTTCTAGAATTGTTTCTTTATTTATAATGCCCTTGAAAGAATAAACAATTTTTGTTCTCCTATTAAATTGTAATAAGAAACAACAGTTAGAAAATTATTTAAATTTTTTTTTTTTTCGCAGAACATATGATGATTTAAAAATTTCTTTTTTAATATAATCAAAATTATATGAACTACTTAAGGGTTCCTGGTTCATTTGTTTTTTTAAAATAATTTTTCAATTAATAATGGTAATAATAAAGTTCCGATAAATGACAAATAGAAAAGTTGAATTTTCCAGATCCTTTTCACCCTTTTTTTTTTTTAAGTTCTACACAGAAATAAAGGAAAATTAATCCATCATGTTTCACTTTTATACATAAATTTTATCAATATTGATATCGATATGAGGAATCACTAGCAAAGGGTCTAGGTTATGCATCTTCTAATTCAAGGTTTATATATATCTTGTGCAAATTTATATTTTTGTATGATTTATTTTTAATGCTTATTAAAATATTTTTTTACAGAAAGATAGCATTTAAATTATTTGGTGAGCATGGTGAGCATACTGATTAAAGGAGAAAAATATCTAGGAAATGATTCTTTTATAATATATATATATATATATATAAACCATTAGAAAGATTTTAAAGCATTTAACATTCGATTTTAAGTTGATACTCAGTATAAATACATCATTAATTTTATAAAAATATCAAAAATACACAACAATATTATATAAATAAGAACGTTGAAAATCAGGATTTTTATAGTGAAAGCTACTCATTATTACGGATTATTTTTACAAAAAAATTAATATAAAAATGTTTTTATTTGGTCTCTTTAAGTGGGTATTATATTGTATACTATTATTTCTTTCATTTAATATATATTAGCTAGAAAATATGTTTGAATTTTTTTTTGTACGTTTTATATTTTTAAATCAATGCATATAGAATCCAATGCATTGTAGAATATATCATTTCCCTTTCCCATTATATATAATTTCTTACATATCAACAGCTTAGGTATTTCTTACTTTTTGGAAATATTTCAAATTATTATCGTGAATTTTTTTTATTTTTCTCAATAAATGAATCAATGGAATTAAATCATAAGCTTATTTTTAAAAAAAATCAAATACGAACAACTTTTAATAAATTATTACTATCACATTTGATAAATGTGTATTCTTATTTTTTGGGGTCATATTACTCTTTCTGACGAATCGTTAATTTTTATCTTCATAGCCTATACTTAGTATCGAAGTATTAAACTGATTCTGAATTAATATTATTTTTTTTTGAATTAGTATAAAAATAAAATATCAATTGCAGATATAAAGTAAATAAAATAAAAAAAATTTTAAAGTCAATTCTACTTTTTTTTTTTCACTGTATTGCAGAAAGTCCTTTATAAATAAAGTTTGTTGAAATTTTCCTCTTACTTCTGCCGCTATCTATTGGTAGATACATACAACTTAAACCTTAAATTTAAAAAAAATAAAATTAATTAAATTTAATTAATGAATTAATATTTGAAAAAACTGTATTATCAGTGTCATCCACTACAAGTTTAAAAAAAAAAATGTATTTGAACTTGAGTGGATGAATAAAAAGTATTTTATTAACGATTGAGAATTTGAATAAGATATATATAGGGAGAGTGATAACTAATAGTAAGAATTGAATAAGCCTTTAGCTGTTTTAATCTTAGGCATCTTCAGATCAACTAGAATTTCTTCCTAATTGTATTTACACAAAAGTTGGATAATTTATATAAATGTAAACTACCAGTAAATGAGATCTTGAATTTTAAATTAGCCTTGAATTTTGAATTTAAATTAGAAAATATAACATGTTTACCCACATTCAATATTTATAACTATACTTGGTTATGCATAATTTCAAAGTAAAATCATTTTAAAAGCAATCAATTAATTTAGAAAATGAAAATTATTTTTTTCTGAATGATTTTCTAAAATTTTTTCATTCACTAATCATAATATCACTGATATTTTTGGTAGTTGCTATCTGAACGAAAAGGAAATATTTGTTTTACATTTATATACAGTTGTCATTAGATAAAATATCAAAATAAAGTTATTTTAAAAGTAATCTATCAATTTAGAAAATGAAAATTTTTAATTTTTACCTTTTTTCTCCTGAATGGGTTTTTATGAATTTTTCATGTATGACTCTTGCTTTCGCTGCTATTTTTGTAAATCCCAATCTCAACAAAAAAAAAAAAAAAAAAAAGGAGATATTTGTTTTTCATTTTTTGCGATTAAGTGAAGAAATAAATTGTATAATTAGGAAGAATTTCTTTTCTTGAAAGTAATTACGTTAAATGCTGTTGAATATAATTAAGTAATATTTTGATATCAATCTTCATTTTCTTTGACAGTGATGAATTTGAGTGTATCATAAAAAAGACATTTTCAAAGATTTTATTTTATTTATTTATTTATTTTTTTTTTGGAAAAAAAAAAACAGTTTTAAAAATAATGCATTTCTAGATATTCTCAGTAAAATTTCCATTATATGAGTTAGTTTTTATTTAAACTAATCAATTTTAACAGATAATTTAAGAGTATATTTAAAAGTAAATGTAAATTTCCTTATGTGAAGACAATCAACCACATAATTAAATTTATTATATATACATTTCTCTTCATAGATATAAATTATGCATCATCTTTTTTAAAAAGCAATTTTAAATGTTTCAGAAATTTTTTAATCTAAGCAAAATTTAATTAAATTATTTCTAAAATTAATACTATCTAAAATTGCGCCAGTCAGTTATATAAATAACTAATGAATTTTATTATTATCATTTAAATATTAAATAAAGTTAATATTAACTGCTAGAAATTTTATTTGCTGACATTTACATTTTTCTGAAATGTTTTATATAAATGGGCTAATCGCATTTCATTTTAATGAAGAATATTTATGATTTAAAATTAATCATATTTGAATGTTCAAATTGAGATATATTATATTTATACAGTTAACATTTTGTGTTTAATCATATAATTAATTTGTGAAGTTAAGAAAAATATCTAGCCGTACTTTGAGTAGTACCCTGTTACTATTATTTTAATTCCTATTACTATTATTTAGAAAAGCACAGTTTTTATAATATTAGCAAGAAATTAAATTATAATTCAATTAAAAATTGTTTTTATATGAGATAATAAAAGAATGGATATATGGAATAGTTGATGAATAAATTAAATTTGAAATCAAGTTTATCGTATCCTTCTAAAATATCAGAACAAATAATCAAGGTAAATATATGTAATTTTTATTAAGAGAATTAGGATTTTTAAATATTAAATTAAATAATATGCCTATAAATAAATCAAACCAAAATCATATTAAAATTGAAAAAGTTACGCTGCTTAATATAAAATTTTAATTTAGAGAAAACTAATTAAAAGTTACAACTTTTAAATGAATGCAGTAAATTTTGCCATGTTAAAAAACTATATATTCAATTTTAATTTATACATAATTAATATTTAAGCAGAATTAATATTTATTAGTTTTCACATTTGTTCAATTTAGGGTACTCGATATCCAAAAATTTATTTCCTCAACTAAATGCTACTGAAGATAATTTTGGCTATGTCATTTTTCACCCTTGTTTTATGTAGTATTTAAAAGAATTAATATTTATTAGTTTTTTCACATTTATTAAATTTAGGGTACTCGACATCCAAAAACTCAACTAAATTCTACTGAAGATAATTTTGTCTATGTCATTTTTTTTCACCCTTGTTTTATGTAATATTTAAGCATAATTAATATTTATTAGTTTTCACATTTATTTAATTTAGGGTACTCGACATCCAAAAACTCAACTAAATGCTACTGAAGATAATTTTTTTGCCTATGTCATTTTTTCACCCTTGTTTATGTAATATTTAAGCAGAATTAATATTTATTAGTTTTCACATTTATTTAATTTAGGGTACTCGACATCCAAAATTTATTTTCCAAAATTATAATTTTTTGCCTATGTTTTTTCACTCTTGTTCTGAACTTAAATGCACATTTATTCAATTAAATATCCAAAAATTTATTTTCTGAACTAAATGCTACTGAATTAATTTTGGCTATGTCATTTTTCACCTTTGTTCTATGTATTACACTGTGTAAGTAGATAAGATGCTTAGAAACAAATTGAAAACAAATGTTTTTGTTGTACTCTTTCACCAAAAATGAAGTTTCTCAAGCTCCGTAGTCATCATCATCATCTCGGAGGTTACACCCCAGTAATTTCTCCTGTAGTTTCTCGAAAGCTTAACATGGCATTGTGAGATGGTTATTATTACAGTAAATGGCCAGCTCAAGAGGTGGATCGACCTAATTTGCTGGGGCCCAAAATGGATGATTTGCAAGGTTTTAATGAAAAACTCGTCCGTATTAATGTTTTCTTTAGAATTAACAAAAAATGATACAATCGATTAAAACTGTCAAATAATCTGAAAGAATTACATATATATTTTTCTAAGTTTTTACAAATTACCATATATTTTTGTTGTTGTTGATGTTGTGTTTGCTATCAATGTAAGCTTTCTGTTGCATTAACACGATATATTGTTATTATTGGAACCATGATTATGTCTAAATAAAAATTTTTAAAAATGTTTACTATATGAAAAATAAATTGAAATAACTTCAAATTATGTTTATTTTCTTTAGAAATCAAACAATTAAACAAAATTCAAAACTTAAATTTTGGAAAAAAGCATATTAAACCTTTTAAATTCAATGTCTGTAAATTGAAGAATTTTTTATTTTAGAAAAAAAAGCAATTTTTGTCTATAAATAACTATTTTGTAAGCAGTACATTCTTTATTAGTTTTTATAGTTGTCTAGTTTAGACATTTTCCTTTATTTCAATCTAGTCCTTAACTTTGTTATTTCATTATATATATTATTTTATTTATTTTACATATTTCGAATATTTCAGTAAAAAATTTAATTTTAAGTGGAATTAATATATTAATTTAGAAATATATTATTTTTGGAATATATTAATTTTGAATTTTTTTTATTAAAATTGACGAAAAGTTTACTATGCTTATGTAGACACACTAAATACATTAAAATATCCATTGAGTTAATATTATATAAAGAAATTTGTAATTAAACCTGGTAAAATTTTAAGAAGTTTTAAAAATGAAATTCCAAAATGCTTGTAATATCTTTTAAAAATGAAATTCGAAAATGCTGGTAATATCTTTTTAATTATTCAAATGAGCTTTTTTTTTTAATACATGAAGCCAATACTTTGTTGATAGAAATTACAGTCAAACTAATATAAACATAAACATTTAAATATGTATGTTAGTTATCCTCATATACTCTGCATAGATTTTGATTTATTTTATTAAAATGAAATTTTTAGTACTTTGGTAAATGGTAATTTTGGTAATTTTTTTTTAAAATGGTAATGTTTGATTTACCTTCGTTTTCATATAGTAAGAGTATAGTATAGTATAGTATTATAATTAATTCATAGAAGTTTGTAAAAATAAAAAAAAAATATTTTTATAAAAGAGTCGGGAGTCAGACTTTTTAACCCATGTTTCTTGTTCCTGTTTCAGACTTCTTCAAAAATGCTTAATTCTCGATTCCGATTCCGATTCCGTAATCTGATTCTGATTTTCTGGCAAAAAAAGAACCAGAAAATTAGTTATTCCTTATTCCCATGCTGCTTCAAAGAGTTCAAAACTTGTTTGCCAGACATAGACACTGTTATGTTATCTTTCATTTTCTGTTCTGTATCGTCGGAACAATTTTCTTTACTTTTACCCTGCTATGAATATTTTACTCCCTCAATCCTCATATACAATCTCTGTCGTGCTGTAACCTGTCTGGCACTCATGACAAGCATTTTGTATATTGGACTTACGAGAGTAAATGAAGAGCTAAATTCAGCACAGTTTCTGTTTTAAATAACATGAATTAGACACTAAAGCGGCCAAATGCTTTCAAGTACTCACTTCTAAGCAACTCTCCAGGAAATAGGAATTACTGTAACACACCAAGTCTACAAATTTATTTTCCTCACAAAATGCCTTATCTGAATTGCATTCCAATTCGGAAAGACTTTTAACTTGCTCAGTAACCCCAATTTACTTATATTTCATTTGAAAAATTAAAGACTTAAAGTTTATTATTATTTGAAGTTTTGTTTTAAATTGAACTGCATTATCAATCGTTATTTTTATTTAATATATTTTGATATATTTTTATTCTTATTTTGGAATGGCGAAATGAAATGAACAACAACAAAAAAAAAATGAAAACTTTTATTTAATTCTTTTAGAAAAAAATATATATTTTTTACACAACAATGCTACATTTCGATAAACTTATTTCGGCAAAAGTAAAATTTTAAATTAAACTATTGTAACAAAGTTTCCGTCCAATGTTTTATTTGTTCTGATTTATAAATATTTCATTCATAATAATTGGCTTTTATAAAAATTTTTTTTTTCGAATGACAAATTGAAAAGAACACCGAAAAACAAAATGAAATATACTTAATTTTTTAAAATTATTATTTTTTTTATCCAGTACTGTTAGATTTCTACAAACTAATTGTTGGATAGTAAACATTTTTAATTAAACTGTTTAAATACAAAGGCTTTTTTTCCAATGTTTGACTTTATCTGATAAAAGTGGTATTTATAAAACTATTTTTCTGCAATACAACACACTATGTTATGCTTATACAGAAAAAAAATATTTAAATTTTTTGTACACTTTATTTTTGTTTCAATCGAAAATATCTGTTTAAGACAAAGGAAAACCAAAATTAATCTGAATCTCTTTTCTGTTTTGAATTATTTATTTTTCAGATCTATTCCATAACTACCCATTATGGAGGCTAGTTTACAATTTTTTGAGGCACAGTACAATTTTTCTGATTGAAATATTTTTTTAACAATTACATACGTGATAACTTAAAACTAATTCATAAAGTTTGTAAAAAGTTTTAAAAAAAACAAAACAAGTTATACAAGAATATACAACTTTTTGTTATTTTAAATATATAAATAAAATTATAATTTGTAATAATACGATTTTATTCATATTTCTAATTTGTTATAGTGAATTAAATTATTAAATAGCATCTCCCAGATTTTTTCATATTTCCGCTATGAATTTTTGTTATTCAATCTATTTGAGCTCAAAGGAACGTTTTTGAATATACTTGAAATTTAAGGAAATATATTTGAATATAGCTAAATTTTATTTCATGCTTTTCAAATACTTGTATTTAAATGATGCTATTTTGATGTAGTTTTATCAATTTGTGAAATTGCATAACAACTACATTTCATATAAAAATATATTAACTTTATCGAATTTCCTAAACATTTAATAATGGCGGTCCTTTATGTAATAGTTTTAAAGTAGACATTTATCTAACTACATTTAAATAAACTCATATAAATATAAATACGCCTTCTGGAATTCCAAGCATAATTTTTTTTTTGATTAAAAATATTTACCACAATCTGATTTTTTAAACTAGTTGTTGTGTAATAAAATTGTACATTTAAAATATTGTCATTTGAAATTATTTTTATTGAACTTTAAAATAAATTATATTTAAATAAATTAAAAAATGTAATTTATTTAAAAAAATTTAGATTCAAGTAATCAATTGCACGTGAAGAATATTATACCAAAATTTTAAAAATAAAATTCAAATTATTATCAAAATTTATCCTTGGTCTTAATGAAAAAAACAAAGTAGAAGAAACTGTATGTCAATTTAAATCCTGATGATGACCTTTATAGTATGTTCTTACCATTGCCTATTTAATCATGTTATTGAAAGAAACAAGATGGTAAATAAATCTATTTTCAAAAATATTGTTGAAATTACTTATTTCCTGAGGTATTGTAATTTAAAAAATATTTTTAGAATATTTCTTTTCACATTTTCTAATTTTATTGTAAAAATTCATGGATGCAATATATTTTTTTCTCTTCCTGAAAAAAATTCTAACCAATGAATTCAAATGCCATCCTAGGTGTGAATCTTAAGTAATCCGGATTTTTCAGTTCATGCCTCCTTTAACTTAGATGCATTACTTTGTGATTTTAGCTTTCAGGTATTTCACTTGAAAGAGTTGTCAGAGGGCTGTAACTCTGAAAACAAAAATTTTCCTAAAGCATTTTTGCTTTCTAAGGTGTTTCAAGGAAACTAAAGAGGGATTTTGCTTAAACAAGTAATTCGGGTCCAAGGTTAAAGCATATTTCTCTTGCAAAAGAATCGCTCAGAGGATCTACTGGCTTGAGATCAAACAACCGAAAATTTGACAAATCTTCACGACTGCCTCTGTTTACTGCACAGAAAATTCAGTGCAAGCACTTTTCAAAATCCCGACCACCATTCTTCAAAGTTAAAAAGAAACCGAGGATAGGAAGCAAAACAGAAAAAGATTCATCCACTGCTGTCTTCCTCTATCTTCCGTTCCAACAAAGACAAGTTAAGTGGAAAGTATAATCGATTTTGTAAAATAGAAATCCGTGCTCCTATCCTGGGTTATGAGTGCGTAAATATACGAGGGGGAGAAACCTTGTTTTTCGCACCACTGCTTACAAAATAAGCCCTGCGTGTGCTGCCATTTTCCTCTCCTGCTGACATTTTATTTTTTTCCTGGGGTAGATCATAACTTTTAGACTAGTTTCAGCTTGGTTTGAGTTTGTCTCTTAATGCTGTTGTTCCCGATTTTTCTAGGTGCTCCTTTTTGTTAAATTACCCGCGTATTTGGTTTGCACATCGCATGTGAAAGCAAAAAATTGGAAAAAGCCCAGACTTAAAATTGTGAGAAAGCCCATATGTCATTAACACACTTTTCAACTTATTTGGCAGGGTAAAATGTTTGAATTTTTAGGCCATGAATTTTTGTTTTCTTATGTTAACAGATTTATGCAAAATATATAGATACTGGACTTGATTTGTCTTATAAATCAGCATCCTCTAAACTATTGTATCATAAGGCATAAAATGTTTATTATTTTGTTATATCCAGATATGAATTTTTAAACATCAGCATCAATCTAAACTAATGTCATAAAGCACAGTAAAACTAAAATATTTTATGGAATGCCAATTTATTACATTTGTTATATCCAATTTCTTATATTTGTTATATCTTTATAAATCAATTTCTTATCCAATTTAATATTTTTTATATCCAATTCACTAATTCTTAAGTCTAAACTATTGTATCATAAGGCACAGTAAAAATTTATTATATTTGTTATATCTATTTATTATATTTGTTATATATTTGTTATATCCAATTCATCCAATTTCTTATACTTGTTATATAATTCACTTCTTAAACATCAGCATCACTCAAACTATTGTATCATAAGGCACAGTAAAACTATTTATTATATTTGTTGTATCCAATTCACTAATTCTGAAGTCTTGAACATCAGCATCAATCTAAACTAATGCATCATAAAGCACAGTAAAAACTATTTCTTATGTCCAATTTATTATATTTGTTATATCCAAATTATTACATTTGTTATATCCAATTTATTATATTTGTTATATCCATTTTATTGTATTTGTTTTGTTATATCCAATTTCTTATACTTGTTATATACAATTTAATATTTTTTTATATCCAATTCACTAATTCTTAAGTCTTAAACATCAGCATCACTCTAAACTATTGTATCATAAGGCACAGTAAAAACTATTTATTATATTTGTTATATCCAATTCACTAATTCTGAAGTCTTAAAAATCAGCATCAATCTAAACTAATGCATCATAAAGCACAGTAAAAACTATTTCTTATGTCCAATTTATTATATTTGTTATATCCAATTTATTACATTTGTTATATCCAATTTATTATATTTATTATATCCAATTTATTGTATTTGTTATATCCAATTTCTTATACTTGTTATATACAATTTAATATTTTTTTTTATATCCAATTCACTAATTCTTAAGTCTTAAACATCAGCATCACTCTAAACTAATGTCCCTTTATTATATTTGTTATATCATGAAGCAATTTGTTACATTTGTGTAACATATACTTGTTATAAAATTGAAAACACAGCACTTCATTGTACATATTGGAAATGCATTGTACATATTGAAAACACAGCAATAAAGTTTTTTTTTTTTTTTTCAATTAGATAAGTTGCTATGAATATAGTTTTAGCTTTTTCATGTGTGAATATCAGTAAGCCGTGTACAGCTAGTGTATAGAAGAGCTCCGGTTAAAATCTCATAGCAACAATAATTGCAGTCACTGTTTTCAGAAATGATGAGACTTTATGATGTTTTAGACAGAGTGTGTAAGAGTTTAATCTTATAAGGCAGTATAGCTTTTAGTATTATTCAATAAACGCAAATAAAAGTCACACTGAAGTCCTTCTGAAAGACAGTGGTCTCCCTCCGTGCACCTCGTAGTGGGCTTAAGAGTCCTCGACATACATTTAAAAATAACATGAAACTAAAAAGTGACTGCAGTCAGATTGCAGGCATTAGTTTCTAATATATTAATAAAGTACTTACCTAATAAAAATGTACACTAAAATTGTGTAAAATTATTATTATGAAATTTAAATTATTTATCTTCTGGAATTTTAAACCATATTTTAAAATGAAATAAAACATTTGAAAAGTATTTTCTATGAAAAAAAAAAAACATTCCGAGTGATGCTTTGAAAAAAATATTGTTATAAGAAAACTGTAAGTTTCCTAAAAAAGCAGCTAAATATAAAGATTATTTTTATATGAATTCAATAAAAGCAGCTGAAAGTTATCATCTTTATAAATTCCTTGATGGAAAGAAAAATACAGAAAGTTTCATAGCAAATGCATCATCTTAAATTATATATAATCCATTAAAATTATTTCCACTGTTAAATTGTTTACTTAACAGCGGGAATATTAAAACTAGTTTATAATTAGTTTTTGTTTAAACTTGATAACAAAAATATAATCTGATCTATATTTTTAAATTACCCGATTCTTAAAAAAAATGTTTTTAATATATTTAAACGTAATATCTTCCTTAAAAGAACTACGATAATTTTTTATTAGCATTGTTTTTAAACTTATTGATATAAAATTATAGAATTTAACGAAATATATAATTTTTTACTCATTTTTCCATTATTTTTCTTCATAGATAATAAGTGAAATAATAAAGAATCTTTTAAGGAAAAAAATAAATTTTCACATTTATTTATTTTCAGTTTTTCAAAACAAAAAAGCAATACTTTGAAAAAAAAAAAGGATTTAAAGTAATATATTTTGATAAAAAGCATTACAGAATGACTCTTTAAGCGGTTGTACTTTTTAGAAATATTTATTAATATATTATCAAGATCATATTCATTAGCACATGAACAAAAAACACA
Source organism: Caerostris extrusa (assembly GCA_021605095.1). Lineage (NCBI taxonomy): Eukaryota > Metazoa > Arthropoda > Arachnida > Araneae > Araneidae > Caerostris > Caerostris extrusa. Next base: position 31,545 of record BPLR01004372.1, on the reverse strand, counting down.
TGTAGAATAAATAAAATTAAACGAAAATTCCTATTTATTTCAATCAAATTATCAAGACATCATTAACATATCTAATCTTCTAAAGTCTAGTGTCATCATTATCGTTAGTGTCATATGAAATCATCAATTAGTCAAAATTGCATTAAATTGCATTAACCTAAGGTATAATAATTGAATCAAATAAGGATTGTTGTATAAGAAGTTATCTTTGTTTATCAACCATATGAAATTCATGATGGTTACCCAAAGAGATCGTTATTATGAATCTTTTAACTTGCCCATATTAGAAATAGTAATATGAGATCTCTATTAATTTTTATCTCCATGTAACAAAGAACAGCAAGCTTCACTTTTTAATATAAAATTGAACTTTTTGCTTGTTTCCATCAGAAATTTATTTGCATTTTAAGAAAAATTCTAACAGTCGGCCTCATGGCATGAAATCGTTAATTATGAAGAGGCTATCTCACAATATCAGCACATAATTTCTTCTTTGTTTATATTGTTCGAAGCAATCAAGTATGAATTGCATATTGCTTTGGCTAAATGATTCATAAAATATTTATAGAATTGGGTGAAATGCATCAATTGACAAGTCTCTGTGTAATTAAATTTTGATTCTAAATCAGTTGGAAAGTTTCGCAAAATAATAATTCAACTTCTAGTTAGTTACATTGTTAGTCATTTAAATATCTTCCATTTCATAAAGAAATCAGGTAAACGATTATAGCTTGAAATAACCAGGTATATTATCCTTGATGAATTTGATAATCAATATACATTAATGAAAATAAAGATGAAAATTTGCCCCATTCTGAATTACTCCTACTTTTTAAATAAATAATCATTACATTTCTTGGGTAGTATAATATTTCCTTTATTTTTCTTATGTGTCAAATTATTAACACTTATAATTTGTATTAGCTATTTGTAACTTTGTTTTTTATAATTGTGTAAACTAAATGACTAAACATAACTTAATTTCGATATCAAAGGACATGTAGGATAATGATTTTATTTTTTAATTATTTTTAAGAGAACAATATAATACAAAATACTCTGATTTAATTTTTAAAAATAGATTCACTTTTGAATTATCCTACTTCTATCGTACAAATAAATAAAATACCTTATTTTAGCTTTTTTTGTGATTAAGGACCTATAAAATACGTTAACAAAGACGATAAAATAATTAAAAATGCATCACGTTTTAGTATTACATTGTTAATAATCTTTCAGTACTCTGCTACAATTGATTCTATCTAAGAATGATTTATGTTTCGATTAGTTAGTCACGTTACAATAAAGCTTTATATTGTTCTTTTAAGACTCTATATATCACTCGATCCTGAAAGAATTTCCCATTAAATTCAATTATCTGTAATAATAGCAGACTCTCTAACGTTAGTAATTCTCTAACATTAGCAAACTATTCCATTCCGTAAAGTAACTATACGATATTATTTTAGTGACTGAACTAGATTGTATCAAAATCATGAGATTTAGAAACTATAATAATTACACCATAAATTTGTCTTTTAGAATAGAATACATTTTAAAGTTATATTATATATTTAAGAATATATTTAAAGAGTATATTATATTATATATTTATTTATTATATACTATAGAATATATATTAAAGAATATATTATATTGCATATAATATTTATGAATATATTTTAAATACATTAAACAACATTAAATATTTGTTTAATTTTTTGATTATGTTTAAATTACTTTATAATTTATACATTAAAACATTATTAGTTTAGCATTATTATGATTAAACATAATTTTATTTATATTCTATAAAATACTGAAAAAGTTAAACATAAATGATATGCATGTTTTTATCTTTTATACATAAATGTACTCTGTATATACAAATGAAACATCTTTTTGTAAATAAAATACATTTCAGGAAAATATTAGCTTAATATGCTTTATTATAAAGCATATGAAGCTAGAATACTTACTGAAAGCTGAAAAAATATTTCAGATAATTTATAAATAAAATAATTAATTTTTAAAAATATTGCAGACTATAATAACTAAATACCAGACTAAAATAAAATAATTAAGAAAATAATTATTTTTTTTACTTATATGATTGTTAAGCTTATTAATAACTTTCTTTTGCAATAAATTATTTAAAAATAGATTTAGCTCCTTCTGTAGTGTTATTGATAACTGATAACTGTAGGTCATTGCATTTGGATTTAAAAAACTGCATTTTCATTTTATTATTCCATAATTATTGAAAAAGTTTAGGTCTTATTAATGTAAAATGCATACGTACATTTATTACATATTTATTTATAAAAGCATTTCACAATGCCATTCTTCGTATAATGGTGACTGGAAGCGATATCATATTATTAAAATAATTTTATTCGTAAGACTAATATTTCGATTCTTCCAACCCATTGTATTCCTATGGGAACATTCAGCAGTTATGCACGCAACATGCACTGTATGATTACATAGCAATACTTTCCTGGATTGAATGATGTGTGCTAAATTTCCATCGTAATCACAGCAACGCCAGGAAACTATTCGCTAATTAAAACACATTATTTGCTAATTTGATCATTCTTAAGAAGAAAATTATTTTGGATTTTATGAATGCAATTTACGATGATTCTTGGGAACATGGGATAATTAGAAAAGAGAAAAAAAAGAAAGAAATAAACAATTAATGTATTATCTCTTCCCTAACATACTTGTCGATAGAAAATGTTCCTTAAATTTGTAAGTATTATATTTCTCCTATAAATAAAAAGGAAACTCAAAGCCCTGCTCTTATTTTCTAACTTGTATTTCAAAGACCTGAAAATCTATCTTCTTTTTAGCAATAATAGAAATAGTCTTTATCATAATAATCTCACTTAAATAACTGTTGTGTTATTGTATTTGTTTATAAAAAATTGCATTTTCATTTCATTATTCCAGAATTATTAAAAGGTTTAGGTCTTATTAACGTGAAATACATACCTAAATTCATTACATATTTATTTCTTTATTTATCAAAGCAATTCACAATGTCGTTTTTCGTATATTGGTGGCTGGAAGCGATAACATATTATTAAAATAATTATATTCGTAAGACTAATATTTCGATTCTTCCAACCCATTGTATTCCTATGGGAATACTCAGCAGTTATGCACGCAACATGCACTGTATGATTACATATCAATACTTGCTGGGTTGAATGATGTGTGCTAAATTTCTGTCGTGATCTCAGCAACGCCAAGAAACTATTCGCTAATTAAAACACATTATTGCTAATTTGATCATTCTTAAGAAGAAAATTATTTTTGATTTTATGAATGCAATTAACGATGATTCTTGGGGGAACATGAGATAATTAGAAAAGAGAAAAAAAAAGAAATAAGCAATTGATATAGTATTATTTTCATTAATATACTTGTTGGTAGAAATTATTCCTTATTTTCGTAAGTATTATATTTCTCTAATAATAAAGAGAAAACTCAAAACCCTTCTCGTTCTATCTTGTATTTCAAACACATCAAATATTCCTTCTTTTTCATCAATAATAGAAACAGAACTTTTATCATAATAATTCAACTAAAATGAGTGTTGTGTTATTGTATTTGTTATAAGAAATTTCATTTTATTTCATTATTCCAGAATTAATGCAAATTTAGGTCTTATTAACGTGAAATACATACCTAAATTTATTACAAATCTATTTATTTATTTACAGTGACATTTTTTTTTTCTTATATTGGTGACTGGAAACGATAACATATTAATAGAATAATTATATTCGTAAGACTAATGCTTCGATTCTTCCAACCCATTGTATTCCTATGGGAACATTCAGCAGTTATGCACGCAACATGCACTGTATGATTACATAGCAATACTTGCTGGGTTGAATGATGTGTGCTAAATTTCCATCGCAATCACAGCAACGCCAGGATACTATTCGCTAATTAAAACACATTATTTGCTAATTTGATCATTCTTAAGAAGAAAATTATTTTTGATTTTTATGAATGCAATTAACAACGATTCTCGGGGAAGCATGAGATAATTAGAAAAGAGAACAAGTAAAGAGATAAACAATTAATGTATTATCTCTTCCCTAAGATACTTGTTGATGTAAAATGTTCCTTATTTTCTTAAGTATTATGTTTATCTTATAAAAAAGAAGAAACTCAAAACCCTGCTCTTATGTTCCATCTTGTACTTCAAACACATAAAATATATCTTAAGGATATTATATTTTAAATCTAAAAAAGAATAAATCTGATGGATTAAACCATTTGAGTGTACGACAAAATGTAATATAAATTAATTTCTATTTTTTATAAATGTATTGTGCCCCAATCCTTCTAGCTTAATATCACTTTTTCACTTGTTTGCTTTACACAATATAGGTGAATACAAATAATAAAAAAAATTTCTCAAGGTAGTGTTGATACATTGTTTTTAAATTTGGCATTGTTCCGAAACTAAATAACGAAATGCTAACTGAAATAATTGTTAAGTAATTTAATATCTATTTGTCAAATGTATTTTATTTAAAGATATATTTAAATGTTTGATTTGAAATAAGTGTGAAAGAGACGAAAATGGAATATATTTGCTTAACGCATATTTAATAAATTAAGTTGTTTAATATAACGTTATTTTTGCTTTAAATAATAGGTTTATAAATTTCAATTTCAATTTAATATAGTTTCCATAACTTACTCCTATAGCGTATGGTTTATTTATATTTTTGAACATTTATATATAAAACTCATACAGTTATAATAAAAACAAGCGTTATTTTAATTTAAATAAATGTAACCCGGAAAGCATATAGAACCATTAAAATTTGTATGGTTCTACATATTTTATTTATTTTTCGAAAACATTTTTATTTATTTTTGTATTTATTTTCGAAAGCCAGAGATATAAAATTTATTTGAAGATATTAATAAAGTTACATTCAATTTGTACTTTATTTATTATCTATCAGATAAAATCAAGTATGGATAGTAAATAATGTACAGATTGTATAATAGATTTGTTAATTGCATATAAAAATATAATTTAAGTGTTTCTAGATTTTTGCAGATAAATGCAGATGGTTATCAAAATAATAATAACAACTAGGAATATTTAGTTGTATTTTTGTGAAATATTTTTTTTATTAATGAGCCACAAATGTAAATACTAGTGTTTTATCATGCAAAAAGTTTATATATTATTCTATTGTCAACTGCCTATTATACAACTGTGGATATTGTAGTTTGATTTTATAGCATACAATGCCATTGACTACATGTCACGACATGTTACAGACTTGCCTTTCCTTGCATGATGCTTGCAATCCTTACTGCTCCAACCAGACAGTTATGCTTCAACCATAAGAAAAACAAACATTTGCCTTATACGAAAGTATTTTTTACTTTGCTTTATTCCCTAGTCATAAGCAGCTTTCTCCCAGCTAGAAAAATACTAAAATTATTTTTTTTACCATTCTCGCACTTTCAGGATTAAAATAAAGTGAAAATATACTTCAGATATTGAATCAAACTTTTTTGACTTTCCTTTGGTAGGGAGTATGAGAGCCTGGCTCACTTTGTTGGAGCTGTTAACACCACTTATAAGGAAAATCACCATTTGTCAGGGTAGCATTGGTTGGAAAGCAAAACTAAGTGATTTGGGTCATAACGTTACACTAGAAGGCAGGGTAGTTGGAAATGACTGCATAAACATTTTAGCCAACCAAGTGAATTCATTTTGTAAACATTGTTTCTTCAGGATATACCATTTTCTAGGACGATAACTACGTCAATCCATACAGTTAAACCTGCCCGGGAGTAGTTTAAACAGTCTCAAGTTGCACATCTACATTGGCCTTTCCAGTCCCTGGACCTCAATTGTATTGAGAATGTGGTCTATTTTGAAGTACAGTCTGCAGTGGATAACCATTAATATCATCTCTGGAGAATCTTACGCAATTTCTCCATTACGAAGGTTATAATATTCATTTAAACATCAATAATATTTTGTGCAATTAAACAACTAAATTGATTTATGTCGTTATCTTACTCATTATTAATAAATATACTTTTATAGTATCTTCCTTATTTTGATAACTTCTTTTAGGTAATAAAAATTTTCTGATGACAATATTTATTTTTCAACGTAATACGGCTTAATTTCATCTGTCATTTTCACGAACATTTTAGTAAAAATAAAAAATGATTAATAAAATTTTTGGACTCTCTGTAATATTTGTTGTCATAGCATTAAAGGTTTTTATCCATATTTAAAATTTACTTAGAAAGCAGTATTCTCCTAACAGATTTAAGTAATGAGTGTATAAAAATATATTTCATATTAAGAAATTCAAACTGATAAATAATCGTCGTTGAATAATACAGTAAAAATGCAGTTTTAATAGTATTAAATGAATACATTACTGAAAAGCACTTTAAAAATCAATCACTTTAAATGCAAATATTTTTGTTTTCATATAAACATATTAACGCAAGTAATTTTCATTAATGTTAAAATTGGAACAGTTAAAATGCTATATGTTTCTAACAGTTGTGAATATTAACATGGGGTTTTTGATCTTATAATTTTTAAAGTAGTTACATATATCTGAAACTAATTTAATTTGTGTATTTCTTAACAATCTGTCGCTGGTTATTTTAAATATATGATATTTATTTTCCAATGTATTTAATTAACTGCATAAAAATTCAAATCAAAATCATCATATACACTATATATAAAACAAATTCAAAAGAATAATGCTTCGGAAAATATTAGAATTCTATGTAAATCCGTTGCTGAACCACTTGCCTGACTATTTCAAATTTAGACCAGCAAAGTATGCACGGAACATCCAAATGCCCATTCAACGTTCATTAAATAAACATCAAGTAAAAAAATACGAGTTTTTAAGCATCAACCACAGTTGGTTCATTCAATAAATGGGTAAGTTAACGCATTTGTTTCCGTTGCTATAGTCTTAGGTCGTTATTAAGCGATTATTGCCATTGTCGTTCATCACAATTCATCATTCCCTGCTGTTGCTATCATTTATTTCTTCTACTCAAGGCATTTCAAAAAGACCTCGTGTACTTGCTGGAGAAAAGTATACAGTTTTTTTTATAGCTCACTTCACGATTAAATAAAGTTTTATAAAATATATTATGATTTCATTTTATATAAATAACATCTACACGACAACGAAATATGAAAGAAGGAACAAAAACGGTAGTGTATCGAAATAATAATCAGTACCGCCGTCACTGTATTGTACCGTACTGTATTCTATAAATCTTTTCCAGTTTCTAGCGTTTTTCTATAAATAATATCTTTTGACAAGACAGACATGCTGACGTATACAATTTTGTAAACACATTAGTGTTTTTCTACCTTTTGATTTGTGTTTTTTTTTGGAATATCCTTTCTATGTATATCAATCTACGTACAAACATGCATATGCATATATATTTTTGATGAATAAATATAATTTTAAACTAATCCATGAATTTGATTCATTTAATTCTTTTTTCATAAGCATTAAATAGGCAAATAATATCAAAATTAAAGTTATTTCTATCATAAATACATTAACGTTTTTAGAATGCATATTAATGTAAAACTTAAAACAATGTTTCTGTATAAATACAAATAGTATCTTTGGTAATAGAATAAATCTACAATTATTAATTACATGTTACGATTATTCTCAGTAAAACAATTCGTACAATTAATGTACCAATAAAATACAAGAAGTAACTTTCAAGAACAGCCAGAAATCTTGTTTTTTTCCATTACAAATGACTGAAAAATTAATTATTTTTTTAATTTTTAATTTTTTGAAATTCAAAAAAGTTATTGATTTTAAACAAAATGAAACAAATGTTATTTAATATTAAAATTAAATAAATAATTATTAAAAATAATAGTAATTAAAAAAATATATAACTTACACTTCAACGCAAATATGTTTGAAATATGATTTGCTATTTTATTTTTTTTAAAAATTTGGGAGCTTAAATTAGAACTATTTTATTAGAATATTACTTCTGCTATTTTCCCATAAATAATTTTAGTAACATTAACTTTTTCTTAAATTCTTCAATAGAAATTGCATGTCTTTGATAAAAAAAAATATCTTTTAAAAAAAAGCATAACATTTAACATTTTGAAAAAAAAAGCAGAATATTAAATTTCAAAATAGATTATATTAAGGTTATTGTGGTTAGCTTAAAAGGAATGAAAAGATAAAAAAATGTAAATAATTTTTCTATGTATGTAAAAATAGGAAATATTTATTATGAAATATTAGTAATGCTATAGAGTTTTTAATTTTAGTAAGCATTGATCCAAATAATATTTATCTATTATATGAACCATAGAAGATATGGATAGTGCACGAGTAATACAATAATATAATATTTTCTTGAATTATACATTTAATCGATATTCAGTAGAGATTTCAAATAAACAGTAAGTGCCTGTTTTTTGGGGAAATGAATTGTAAAGAATATTTTTATTTGCTTCAGAATGCTTATGTACAAATCACACTTTTTAATGCCTTGAAAGATAATTTCCCTTTAATTTTTCCTTTCCCTTTTCGCCAATGATTAGACATCATTGCTTTTAATGTCTCATTATTATACATTATTTTCCATTTAGATTTTGTAGCTGTGACTAATAACTAATAAAAATTAATATAAAATACTAATCACTTAAAAATTAATAAATACAATCAGCAATTACTTTCAGAAAACCAAGATGGGAATTAATAAGCGTTCCAGTGATAAAGAATCCAAATAATTTGCATTTTCTTTTTCCACGAGAAAACCTCAAAAATTGTACTTTTCAATTAATGTCACTTATCTCAGTGATGCACTTTTAGTAGCACCCAAAATGAGATTTATCTAAAGAAGCTCTCTATTTTCACTGCTCTAAGAAAAGATAAGAAAAGGATTACTTAGTATCTCTTTTAATGCACAAATTTCACCAACAATTTAAATATATTTTTAATTAATGGTTAAAATCAGAATAAATCATAAAATTATAAAAACATTCTGCATATTTAAAATCACAGAAGGCAATAAGAAACAAAAATCAGTGTCAAAAAAAAAAAAAATAGATCGTGTCAATGTGTCGTCAAATGTCATTTTTTCGTACGTCATCTTCAAATGCGATACATCTTCATAATCGTGCTGTCAATAATTTCCAGTTTTTCATCTTTTATTACTGTCATATAATTTTATTATGATTGAGATTAAATTTTGTGCCCTTTTTGATAGCATGTGGTCAATTGAACTCATACACCATAAAAATGTAATAGAATAAAATAATAATATGAAACAATAAACTTTAATAATCTAAAAATAAGTTCATAAACTATAAGAGATTATACATTGTGTATTATAATAAAAATATAACAGTTGCTTACTAGATCATTGAAAGTTGTAATTTTAATCTTATAATTACGAAAATTTTAATTTTATAGGCTTTTATCCATTAATTACTGCTGAAAAAACTTCCTTTTATGTGAAAATGTAGAAACTCTGTAAATTAAACTAAATTAGTTACTTTTTAAATTTTGGTGTATTGTTAGAGAATTTATTAGAGATTAAATCAAAATAATAGCAATAAGGAAAATAATTTAATATCCACATAAATTTATAGCTTACGAATTGTGAATATAATCCCAAAGCCTATTTAAACATTAACTTGATTCCTTTCGAAATTCTGGATTTGTTTCGACTTATCATACCAATTAAAATAAAAATAACTAATAAAAACAAACAGTAATTACTTTTGAAAATCAAGAGGGAACTGAACAAGCCTTCCAGTAGTACAGACAAAATCGATTCAAATAATTGCATTTTCTTTTCCGGAAAACACGATAAAAAAATCCCGAAAATTGTACTTTTCAATTAATGTCACTTTCCTACTACCACTGTTTCGAAACACCCAAAACGAGATTCATCTAAAGAAGAAAATTTCTAGCTGACAAGTAAAAGCACATCATTTTATATTTCTAAAGTAAAACGGGAAAAAAATAACTAATCTAGAAGAGAATAACCGGTGCGCATATTTGCATAAAAGGGATTATTGAACCAAAATATCAAAAAATGTAGTATGTTCTTTAATCGAAAAGTACGATGTGTGGCTCAGCTATAAAACTTCTGCTTGTCACAGTAACTTTTCTTAAAAACGCGGCGATGAACTTGTGTTTAGTTCATCCCAGAAGATATATGAGCTTTGAATGTAGAATTTAATACCCAATAAAAAAGAAAATACCCCAATAACTTATCTATGCATTTATTTCTCTGGCGTTTTGTTTTCCTTTTAGATATCAGCTATTTTCCCAAATGACTAATTGGCTAAATTTAGAAGATTTAAAAAGATAACTCTTATATCACTATAATTCTTATAAATAACACTTATTGTTATTCATTGCACATTATTGAGAGAAATCGTAACTCATTCTATTTGGTGGAAAATATCTTTGTCAGATTTAATGCGAGTTTTGTCACATAGGTTTATTTCTTTTTCTTTCTAATTCAGTGGCAATTTTTTTCGCTATTTTTAGTACTAAGTTTACTTCATTAAATATCATTATCACATTTACTTAAAATATTCAAATTTCTCTGAAAATGATAAGTATTTAGTAGATATGAATATAAAATCTTTAAATCAACAATTTAAATTTTATTCATTAAAATTGTTTAAAAATAGTATAGTACATTAAAGTATCTTTTTATGAATAATTTAAGATTTTTATTTTTTATAACTATTTAATATTATTTTTTTAAACGCCAGAATAATCGAAAGGTAAATTTTATTTCTATTACTCACCACACTGTGTCTAGAAATGAGATACCCTTAATAGTTTGGAAATGATGTCGGTGAAGTTGTATATACACACAAAATGTCATGCATCAAATCACAAATGTATCATGTCAATCACAAATGTATATCCACACTGTCTATTCAGAGCAGAATAGACAGTGTTGACCATGATGCACCAAATAATTGCTTGCAGAAAATCAATTCATACTAAAACCATAGCTCCAAAAGACAATTCGCAATGTTGTTAAAATTAATAAAAATTTAGGCAGTAAAATCAATGTTATTATCAGGCATATCATAGATGAAGCAAAAAAATCCTTCAGCACAAATAAAAAAAAAAAAAAATATGCCAACAAATTTGATTGCAGATGCAAGACATCTACAAGTAACAAAAATATCATGCCATGCCTAGGGTGTTATCTTAGCTTATGTAGTTGTTCTTGTAAATCATAAAAGATTACAGTATTATATGCTTTGATATCTCCAACTTCCTTGTCCATTGACAAAGATGTAAATTCGATTCTGATTTTGATTATTTATTATTCACTTAATAAGTGGCTTTTAAATATTTTCATATTCGATATTAATTGTTTAATATTATGTTATCAATAACGTTTATTTTTTTACGACTGACTGAAGTTTTGACTTTCCGAGGTCAAATAGTTTCGGATCAGCGAATCAGTTCAGTGAATGTAAATGGAGCAAAGGCAGAAGAGTCAGAAGGTTAACGTTTTTGCTGATAAAATGGAATAAGCTTTTAAAGTGGCGGACAAACTATTCCTCGTATATGGCTATCGGTTGTTATGGAAACAGAATATGTAGGTCGCTAATATAATAAGTTGCAGATATGCTATTTTCCTTGGCTATTTCAGTATAGGATGAAGATATTAGATCTGCAAATTTTCTATCTTCAGTGTAAGGCAATTTTCGAGTGATCTTCATTTCTAGAATTTTTTTTTTTTTCAGATGTCACTAAGGGCAGCTTTTAAAGTTGGATGAATGAAGTTGCTATCCAAATTGCTGAGAGTTTAAACATCTTTTGGATTGGGAATTTGCTTTACTTTACTATCAGGAATCATTTCTTATTCTTTTTATTGCGATTACATGTACGATATTAACGACCTTAACAAGTAATTCCTCTTATATTTCTTCTTCTGTAACACACATTAAATCTAGTTCAGATATTAGAAATTTTCAGGCACTTATTAACTATTGAATAAGTTTGAACAGTTTTATCAATGTCAATTAACTCTACCACTGTTAAAACTGCTGCATATAAACTGTTTTGTATATAAAAGTATATATAAACTGTTTTGTATATACGTAGGTTGCAAAATCTCATTGTTTTTATTGCCTAAAAATTGTTTTTAATAGCATGTAAGCCTTTAAGTATCTAAAAAGGCAATATCTTAATGAAGCTATTTTCCGGAGAGAACATAATTATAAATATGCTAAATGTTGATAACCAATCAATTTTCTTATCAAGATTCTTCCACAATAGGCTTATAACATGAGATGAGCAAAAAACTGGGGAGTTGTGATAAATTGAGTTCCTTCTTCAGGCACACCTTTTTTCATATAGAAAAAAAAAAGCATGTTTTTTTATATTGAACCACAAATTCTCAAGGGCCGGTAGGTTTCTGTTTTAGTGTTGACTATATGGTCAGAACCATTTAAATGGCCTGGTATTTCCAGCCAATTAATACACCCGGAAAGTAGATGCATTGCCCTTCTCCCAGAAGCGGAAGCCAAAGATTTGTGTTATCCACACAATAGCAGCAGTTTTCGTCTAGACTCATTCTCCAGGACGCTATTTTCACGGGACACGGATCAGCCAAAAAAGGCATATATCAAACATATATCAATGAATATCGACAATATAACACATATTTAAAAAATTGAAATTGTTATTAAAGATTAAGCATACCTGAATAAAAAAACAATAAAAAAATTAACACTACAAAACCAAAACACTGGACACATTATATTTCATATGAAGAACAAAACCAATAAAAAAGACATTATTTGCACAACAAAACCAAAAGACTATCCAAATTATATTTCGTCTGAAGAACAAAGTAATGATAATAAAGAAATATTAAGATTAAGAATAAGTTTGATTCTGAGAGTGAATCAATGATAAAGAATAAGCTTGCAAAACACCTGAATATAATGATTTATAACAATTTGGTACACTGACAAAGAAGTATATAGTCTTGACGATAAAAATAAAGATAATGTGTAGACAAAATAATTAAGGCAAGGATCACTGGGATCGTGATACTCGTACAGATCTAAAGCAGATGTGCCCCTAAGGAGTAATGGCAAGAATTAGAGGATTCAATAAAATCAGGAATTTAAATAGTGGAGCAGAGGTAACTGTTGTAACATATATATAAATTATATTGAAGTAATTAAGCCACAGAAAATAAAAATTACAGTAGATAACATTTCAGGCAGTATGAAAAAGTTCTTCCCTTGAAAATGGATCCTTTAATAAGATGTTTTTTAAGAAAACTGCTCAAAAACACAGAAGGCAATGTAAAAATACATCAATTCCACACACATTTGCCATCAAACAGTATCATTTAGTGTCACAGTGCCGGATGTTGTGTTTCGATTTGAAATTTATGAATGGAGAAAGAATCAAGTAATAACCTGGTGAAGAAATTAAAAATTAATTTAAGGTGTATCAATAAATTTAAAATAGATGTACATATCATAAGATATACGAAACTGTATGTATTTTTAAAAGTATTAAAATTTAATTTAATATAAAAATTTCTCATCTTTTAATAAATTTAGAAGTTTGCAACATTTTTTTTTTATAATGAAAGAAAAGAGCACAAGAAATCACTTATTCATAATGAAAATAAATTCTTCATTCAAATAAAGTATTTTCTAATCAATTTATTACCAACATTATAGTAGAATTAAAATAGAATATAGCAAAAAGTAAATTTATAAGCAAAAAATCCCTTGGTTTTAATATATTGCATATTGATTAAGAATTGCTAATTATAATATATTAGTCCAGTATATTTCTACAATTACGAAATCAAATGATTAGAATTTTTAAATCATGATAAAAGATTCTAAATTCTTTACTTAGATTTTTTTTTTTTTACATTTGCCATGTATTATTTTCAGATTTAATCATTTAAACTAAATCCTGGATCAGTTTTTTTATAAACCCATTACATAATTCTGTACATTCAAAAATATTCTTTTTATATAAAGTGTAATAATCCAGCTAAACCTTTTGGGTATTAAAATTAATTTAATGTTCTACTTTAAATAATATCTTCCACATATATCAAAAAACATTTTATTTTTATTCTTAAACTCAAGCATGGATCAAATGTCACAAAAATATTTATTTTAACTGCATATGGTTGAGAGCAGACACCGAAAACATATTTCACTCCATAAGTTATTCAAAGAGCATCTTCAAAAATTCTTTTGAAATAAACTTGCTGAAAATATTTACCGTTGAAAACCAGAAGGCTCTGTCCAGTTTGAAAATTCTAAGATATCACATGGAACATTTTAAAGCTGTTTTTTAAGGATGGAAACGCTGTTTTCAATAACAAAAGGCAAGCGAAAACCTCGAAAGGAACTACATCAGATCTTTACGTATACAATTTCCCACTTCAAGTGTTATTGGCATTCAACTGATGTTCCTTCCAATGCAAGTATAGTTTCTCTATTATTCGAGGAAAGATATTTATTTTTTAAACTAGAAAGGATCAAATTTCATCTTTTCGAATATATATTTCGTTCTTTTCATAAAATGTATTTCATGCAAAACATATTCTGTCAAAGCCTTTCAAGAGCATTTTTAAACATCGTCGCTCATATTTTAAAATATTCCAAAACCAAACTCTTATCTAAAGATATTAAAATCGTTCATCTTGATCTCTGACGCATTTTCAGCTATTTCACCTAACAAATAACTTTTTAAAATATTTTTAATTCCTCTCTATTAATTATATGTTTGTTTTGCCAAAAAATATAAATTGTAAACAAGAAAGTTAAAAAAAAAAAAAAAAATATCGAAATAATAGCAAATTTATCATATAATCATTAATTTTAACTACCTATTTAGACAAAAAGCTTGCTAAAAGCAAAATACCAGTTATATTTGACAAGTCAAAGATTTAAGAACATTTTAAACATCATCTCTCATACTTTAAAATACTCCAAGCCAAATTCTTATGTGGAGATATTATAATCGTTCATCTTGATCTACTGGTATTAATATTATCACGGATTTTCAGCTGTTTTAACTTAACAAATAACTTTTAAAATATTTTAAATTCCTCTGTAATTATTATATATTTGCTTTGTCAAAAATATAAATTGTAAAAAAGTGTTCATAAATGCAACGAATATGAAAATAATCGAAATTTATTAGGTAATCATTAATTTTAACTACCTACTTAAACAAAAAAGCTTGCCAAAGCATAAAAACCAGTCATATCTGACAATTAGAGGATTTAAAAATAAATTTAAATATTAGTTAGCTTAATGCTTTCGAAATAATTACAGTTTAGAAGGAATGCAAATTCAATTTCAATGCCTGAAATAACGGAGACAGACGTTCTCGATAACTGAAATGCTAATTATTTTTGCAGTCATTTGTTATGGAATGTTTATAAATTTTTTATCAAATTATGAAGCGTAATATTTTTGTTTTATATGAACAAAAGTTGTTCAAAAATATTATTTACAAAATAAATAATGACTTCACAAAATAAGAACAGTTTTTATCAATTTTTATTACTATTCAGTTTGGTGAAAAAAAGTATTAATCATTAAAGTAGAATTTTGTTTTGATGTTTTAAACATCTTACATTAGCTGATTATTATTTTTTATCTTGTTTTAATAGATTCGATTTTACACAAAAGAATTTAGAAATAAAAATTTTGAAAATGGCAAATTTACATATAAATCTTACTAAAATGTTTGCTAATAAAATATAAAAAAAATAACTGAAAGATTAACAAAAAACAGAAAAACAACTAATTTGTTTGTTTAAGGTTATCAGAAAAGTGTCATTTCAAAATTATTTCATTGCGTACATATGTTTCCAAATATATATTTATTAGAGACTTCCTTTTGACTTTTAAAAATCTGAGAAACATTATTTACAATTTTTTTATTTAATTTAATTTAATTTTTTTTTTAAAATATGTATTTAGACAGATAATATTTTATGTATAGTCAATTATTGTATTATGTATTGTTAATTAATGCAAATTGATTTAAGTAAAACACAAGCTCAATCTATTAACAAGTAAATTTAATTGCACATGCAATGCTTCGATTTTCAATAACATTGGCTGTATTCAAGTTTATTCAGAAACATAAATTTGTCTTTGGTATAAGGTTTATATTACGGTTATTTTTAAACTTTATATTTATCGTTACATAATATCGCCGTTAATTAATTAATTAATTAAATCAGCTTGGTACATACAATTTGTTTTTGCAAAGAGATATGTAGTATAACAATCAAAAGTATTAGCCTATTATTATTACTAATAGCTTATTAGCTCATTATTTCTGAGATTTTAAAAATTTCCAAATTTCAAATTTTATTTTCTTATCTGTAGTATGATATGCTTAACCAAACTGAAGATCTTTGGTTCTATTTAAAATCTTTTCACTTTTGTATTATTCTCCAGAAATGCAGTTAATTATAATCTTAGATATGAAAATATCTTTAGAATTGCATAATGCTATATGCGTTTTTAATGAGAGTGTCATTCAATATGATTTAAATTTAAGAATTGTAACCAGCATAGAAAGGCATTCTTTGTATAAATGGTAGAAAGTAAGACATGTTATCTAAATTTAATGTATAAACATCCTTTTATAACGTTATAAATGCATTTCGATTCTACTTCTTGATATACTATATTTTAATATATAAAATATTTACAGAAAATAATTCTGTTTCTAACCAGTTTGAACAGTGTTAAAATTGATAAGTGATATATTTATTAAGAAAATTCTTAAATTCTAAATGTTTATGAAAGGCAAATTTTACTTCTTTAATGAAATACACGCACTAACAAACAATTATAAATTATATCAGGCTTTCAGTATATAGATTTTTCTTTATCAACATGCAGAATATGATGAGATTGGACATAACTACATAAATATATAAAGCAGTTTGACTTATTTCTTCACTTAGCTATCATCAGATTCTATGTTGTATTTAATATCAATGTATCACAATGAGTAAAATTTATTACTTATGCCCCAATTAAAAAAAATCAGTATATTTAACTACTTTAATTAAATAACCAGTCTTAAAATATGATTAATATTACAAGAAAATAATCATTAACAAATTTGCTGTTACGAGCTTAATATATTTAAAAACAATTTGAAATTAATCATATTTTCAATATTTAAAGAAATTAGTTGTATATGATGACTCATTGACTATTTAGCTATCAGCAGATTTAATGTTGTAATTAATATAAATGTATTACAATGAGTATAACTTATGTATTACAATGAGTATTACTTATGTATTACAATGAGTATTACTTATGTATTACAATGAGTATTACTTATGTATTACAATGTGTATGTATTACAATCAATGTATCACAATGAGCACTATTTATTACTTAGTCCCTAATTAAAAAAAATTCTTCAATATATATAGCTACTTTATTTAATTAAATAGCCATTCTTAAAAATATGATTAATATTACCAGAAACTAATCATTAACAAATTTGCTATTACAAGTTTCACATATTTAAAAAACAATTTGAAATTAATCATCTTTTCAATTTTTTTAAAGAAATTATTTGTATATTATGAATCACTGAACAAAACGCGTAACACCATTAACGAAATAATGCATTTTTCGTTTCATTTATTAACAATAGCTTAAATATTTCTTTTGGCTGATATTTAGTGATATAAAATTTTTGCATTACTTAAATAATGTCCAAAAAAAGTAAACTACTTTCAAAGTTTCTTTTATTCAAAAAGAAAGCCAATTAAGGTGAAAATAAAAGATTTCATTAACCGTATGTTAAAAGGATTACTTAAAATAAGCCGATTTATTTTATGAATGTTCATTATTAAAAAATATAAAAACCCGAAATTGAAATTAATGTTATCTACATATAATATAAATATATATATTAATAAAACTGTTTTACCATCATTTAATTATAAACCTAATTTAATGTAAAAAAATTAATTAATCTTATTTAAAAGAATAGTTTTCATATTCTTAAAGAATTTATAATATAAATTTCAATTAAAATGTTAGCATTAAAATTAGTTTTAATAATAATTATGTTATGTATAATAAAATGAAAAAAGGGTTATTAAGGCCATTAAAATTATAAATTGCATACTTGACTATTTGCTTTGTATGTTAGAGAATGTTTTATACATATGGAATCAAGTATTACTGCATTTAATTTCTTAAAATTGAAAAGCTAATCAAAAATGAAGGGACATTAATTAAATTGTATAACACTGTAATTATAGTTATGCAACTAATAAAACTTTTATTTACGCAAATGCTTAACTATCACAATTATTAAAATTGTTCTACCTATATATAAATAAATACTTATTAAATGAATATTTTTTTACGAAAAAGTTATTTAATACAGTGTACACTATTATTTGAAATGAAAATGGATACAAATAAGTAAATTGTTTTCAAAAATTAAAAAAATCATAAAATTTATGATTGTAAGAATTTTACTTATCGGTATTTTATGAAATTTGGCACAAAAATTAATCAAACAATTATTCACAAATTACACTCAAAAGAAATTAAAAGACTTATTTTTTGTCTTAAAAATACATAAAAAAGAAACATAAAATAAACATAAAATTAGAGTTCAATATGTGATAAGCTTCATTGTGGCGTTTCTTCAACTCCAATATAGAGTGTGATCACCTCTAATAGTTCTACAGACACTGTAATGATGTAGCATGCTCAAAAATGTCATGTAATAAGTCATTTGGCAGCAATACCCACTGCTGTGTCAAGGTAACTGATAGTACTGAAGGACTTCAAACGAAGGATTAAATACAGCAACTTCTCTAGAAAATTACGAGAGTTTAATCTTACATAGACGTTTAATCTTTTTTGTGATAGCCAACCTGCATACTTAAAAGTCTCCACAAGAGGATAACAGTGTATAAACTGAGCAACATTATCCTCTTATAAGATGAAGGATCACTAACTACACTTGCATAAAAATAAAAGCTAGGTACAAGAAGGTCATAACTATGTAACCTAGCATTTGCTGTGCATCATCCAATTATATACAAGTTTGGGCATTCTTAGAGATCTGTCTATTTATGGATAGACTGAGATAATAGCTGGTTACCGTCTGCAGCCAAAAAACATTCTTTGGTCTCTTTGCAAACCAAATATGGACTCATCAGTAAAAAATACAACTTCCATTGACTTACACTCCAATTGGCACGTGTCCGGGCCCAATTAAACCTTTCATTTAAGAAGTGTAAAGTGAGAGATACGCACAGTGCTGAATGTCTTACATACAACCCTCTTTCGTGAAACTATATGAACACAGTTTATCTGCATTTTAGCCTTGCCATGGTTATTACAAGAAAAGGTCTGAAGTAGGTTGTATTAGTAAATATTTACAACCGTATACTTAATTTCAATAATTTAGAAGTTGATTATGATATTAGAAATGCCTTAAACAGGTTTATGGTTTTCAAAAAGCTCACATTCAATCATAGTATTGACTCTGACGCACTTATACTTCCGCAAAAGCCTGCAATAGTTATTCTGCAAATAAATGATGTTGATTATTCATTCACATTTAAAACGTAGCTTTCTCAAAAATTCACTAAGTAAGTTTTTGAGATGTTGTGTTTTGCGTGTAGAATTTAAAGCAAATACTCAATTTTTCAGTAAATACATCTTAAGTATTACCTTATGTTTTTATAAAATAATTTAAAGTTTAATGCACTTAAAACCTCCATAATAATTGGGCAACTTCTCTTACTTTTGTAAATTATGGCGTGTCTTTTTTTTTTTTCTAGATGGCCATAATTTCTTTTCTTCTACATTTTATAATTGAAGAATTTGACGTTTTGAAGTATCAAGGCACACTTTATCAAATGTCACATAATCTTTAGCCATGCAAGTACTAAAAATAATTTGTAATTTAGTATATATTCTAAGTAAGAATATTTCTCAAAAATATAACAAAATAACCAAAATTAAAAATTTTTAATTAAAAATTCATATAATGGCCAATTTATGGTGAATTTATTGGAAATAATAGCAAAACACAAAAACCCAAATATAAAAATCTATTATAAGGATGGAAATACCTTTTTTATGGAATAATTTTATGACAAAGAAGAAGAAGCATACTACAAGCAAAGTGACATTTTAAGAAATAAAAATACAGTTTATCGAAGAATATTTCATGTAGAATTTTCTAAAATTAGCTGCTACAATGCAATGAAAAAAGTTATGCATCAAAAAGCATTTCTGTTAAGGATAAATATATTATATGCTATCTTTAAAATATTACAAAATATATCTCTTTAACATTTCAGAAAGATACATTAATAATTTTTTGAGATATTGTGTTTTGTGTGTAGAATTTATGACAAATATTCAATTTTTCAGAAAATGCATTTAAAGTATTCATTTATGTTTTTCTAAAATAAAATAAAAAAATAATTCACTTCAAAACAACCATTATAATAGGTCAAACTCTCTTTCTTAAAAATGACTACCTCTGCATAGTATAATTTAATTTTTTTTTTCTTCTAGTTTTGTGTTTGTTGAACGTTGTTGTTTTGAAAAATCAATAAAAGATTATACATCTTGCATTTTCCATCAAAGGCAACATAACAATTGAAAATGCACGTAACAAGATAAATTTGTAATTCCTTTAGTATCTCATAAAAATCATCATTGTAATATACCAATAATTAAAAACTTAATTGTAATGTTTCCATATGTACAAAATTATTTTTTGCCAATATTGATATTATATTAAAAAAGACTATTGAAACTTTCATTAACAATTTTTTCCTGACATGGAGACATTTACATAATAATATTAAAATACACAATTCATACAAATAGGTTTTATAATATTAATAATCTTTTGACTGAGACCTACATTTAATTATATATTTTACCTATCAGCTGGAGCTTACTGATATTTACACAGCTATATTAACCTATAAATCTCTGTCCTTCCGTTGAATTGATATTGCTGAAAGAATAAAGAACAAAAGCTGCAATAATGTATAGCACTGTGAGAACAAATACAAAACTTGTATTTACTACAATATTAATTTTAGGCTTTTTAGAAGTAGGGAAAGCTTTGTGAAAAAGAATATTTCCTGCAAATAATAGAAATGTTGGATGTAAGACAAAATGTTGAATCTTCCAATAGATAAATATATAGTATTACTTTTCTAGTATTTTTATATTAATTCACCTAAAAACAGCCCTTCTTTCAGTTTTAAATACACCATAACTTGCCAGAAGTAACTCAGGCTTTTGCAGCATTGATGCCGTAACAGTTGTTGATTCATCCCCAGCAAGTACAACTTTTCTATTAAATCAATAAACTTTACATCTTCTCTTATGAATTCTTTTTAAAAATTCTTTTATAATCAAATTTAATACAAAAATATTATTAAAACGTAACAGAAAAAAATATGAAAGTAAAAAACAACAAAGTAAATATAGGAACATTCAAACAGCTCGCAAAGCAAAATGTAACCATCAATTTTTAAGAAACCTGCTGTTATCAATTTTTTTAGACAAATACATTGAAATAGTAACTTGTACATTGCGAAAATTACAATTAAATCTTTAATTTCCTAAATAGATAATAAATAATAAAAAAAAAAATCTAAACAATTTAATTTCCGGTTTTCCCATTAACCTTACAAGTTAATATTAAAATAATTACAAATTCGTTTTTATTTATCGTAGAATGAAAACAAAAGCTGTTTTGGAAAGTAGGATAACTGGGTAAAAAGAATAAAAATAATTATACAATTTGGTCAAAAATCACTTTTTAACTATGGCCCCATATCTTAAGGTGTTTTTAGTAATAAATTCATGATTTAGGATCCAAAACTCCAAATAAATTCCTTTAAAATTTAAATAAATACATATTTAGTTTAATTTCATTTGGAATAATCTTTTCAGATAGTAATTTCATTTGAATATCCTTTCCTCTTTTTAAACGAAAGAAATCTTACTTATAGATGATTTTTTCTTTTTTTTTGGAAAATAGCAAAAATCGTGAATTTAAAGATAATTTATTTAACAAGTTATTAAAAATTCTTAAATATATCCATTTATCAAATATTAGTTCACACTGTCTTTAACTAATACCTTTTTTATCGGCATTATTATGGTAAACCTGAAACAAACATCAAATATCTTATAATTTTTACACGAGTTCCATGAATTCATCATACATATTCATTGGTTTATTTTCCTTGCATACTTACCTCCACATTTCCGGATTCTGTCATCATTTGCCGACCTTTACCCTCTTTTCATTTTTCTTAATCGTTGAGATATTAGTCATGTTTTCTTATGTACTTATTTTTGTACATCATTTCTTAAAAAGCCTTTATAAAAATGAAGCTGCTAATTCATTTTGTCAAAGATAGGGATATTAATATTTATGAGGTAACAAAGCCATCGTTGCTTTATTTTACCAAATTAATCCTGTGATTTTCCCTTATTTGTTTTCTGCTTTTTAAAGACATAACTGTTTTGTCATCTAATAAATTATGTTATGTCACGTAACAGTCTTCCAAAAGAAAACTATTTCCAGCAAAATCTTTATTTAGGATACGCATGCATTTGTAACTCTTTCCACAGACGCTTTTTCAATAAATGTAAAGGTAGTAATATTCTTTAAGTGAGTAATATTCTTTTTATGAATTCTGATGTTTTATCCAAAAAAAATATATACTGATTATAACTACACTCAAATCTTAATCCAATTGATGATTTTTATTTATTTATAAAAATAATGATATCCGTTTATTGTATATATTGTGCATCCCACTTTTCTATCTTTTTTTTGGACTAAATAATATGGTTTAGTACAAAGCACTTCAATACTAAAACACAGAATAATTAATTTAAACTTGGCATAACTATTAATTTAAACTTGAAATAATTTAATGAATTATATAAAAATGTGAAATATTTTAACATATTATTATTTCATGGCTAATGTGCATATTTAAATACTTTATATTTACATATTCCTTACACTAACTCGCTTAAAATATCGATAGTTCAGATATTAATAGTAGCCTTTCTTATACAAAGAAAATAGGTGTTTAATTCTAAATAATTAAAGTCAGCAGAAAGGTTAGAAAATATTTTTTTAATTGAAATTCTTAGTCTTTTTTAGAATATACTCAATGTATTAAATATATATTAATAAAGGCATGTTGTTCATTGATAATGATTAAAATGTTAAAAATTCTTTGAATTTTTGCTGGTTCATGTTTTCATTTAATTTCATCTAAAGTTGGAATATTTTATGAATGTAACATCAAATAAAATTATTGTTACATTCCAGTATAATTTAAATAAAGTAATTTTATTAGTTTTGTTCTTCATACTTTGGAAATATTACAAACAATTTGCAAAATTATTCTCCTGCTGGATATCAAAAACATTGTTGGAAAATGCATCTTTTTCATTTTTATGGATATAATAAGATCTACTTTTGCAGTCATTTCATATGACGTCTGTTTGGAGCATTAAAAAGAAACATAGACAGCGATATATTTCTTTTTAAATATTGACTTCACTAAATTCTTTATTTTTAAACATTTAATATTTTAATCTATGAATTTCTCTTCCTTTTAAATTACTCTATTGTCTTTATTTTAAATTTACTCTGTTATCTTTATTTTAAATTTAATCTATTATCTTCATTATAAATCTCTATTATTTTCATTTTAAATCTCTATTATCTTCAATTTAAATTTACTCTATTATCTTCATTTTAAATTTACTCTATTATCTTCATTTTAAATTTATTCTGTTATCTTCATTTTAAATTTACTCTGTTATCTTCAATTTAAATTTACTCTATTATCTTCATTTTAAATTTACAATTTTTTTATCTTCATTTAAAAAAGCTACATTTAAATGAATTGATGAATAGGATCATTCAGGAAATATTGAAGGAATGAATAACATCATATCAAATTATTATTACCTGAATATCTTTATATATAAATGAATGTTTTTCGATTAAACCTTAACATTTACAACTAGATAATTTTATTCAACTCTTCCATTTATTATATGCTATTAGTTGTAATTACTTTGTGACTCATTTAATTCTATTACATTTATAAGTCTTCAGAGTTGAATACATGTTAAATGTTCGATTTCGAATCTATTTACTTCACTATTCATGCTTGCTCCTGCTTTTAATTTGCCGACCTGGATTTCAATACCTTTCTTGCTAATGCGTGACTTCCTTTTCCTCTGCAAATAAAACTGTCGGCTAATATCACTTCACATTTAGTTGAGTCAATAATTACTTAGTCAATTAAGCTATAAGTGTTGGCACTTGAATTTCTGACTTGCCAGTAAATATAAAAAAAAGTTTGTCATGTTTAATTCTTTAGTCGATGTGCTCTCGTGGCGACACATTTGATATTACAAAGAGTTTTATTCTTCTATATTAAAATGATCTTTTGATCTCTTTTAGATTTTTTTTTTTGTATTCTCGATATTTACTCACTAAATAAAATTTATAGAATGTTTAAATTACCATTTGAATAGCTGTGAATTACTTAAAACCACTGCTGCAGTGGTAGTGTGTGTGTGTGCCTAGCGTCTGTGGCCTCATAATTAACTTTTTTTTTTACCACGAACAGCCTGCCAACGGTGAAGAAGGGGAGAGCAATGCTTCTGGGCAGGACTTTTAGAGGTAACTCCCCTGCATTTGGGTGCCGTATGGCAAAAATATCGAATAATTCCACCAGGAAGCCTGACAATCAATAGGAGAGGCTTTATAAAAACATTGTAAGAATCTTTATAGAATCTTCTGTTTTTGAAAGCAATGAAAACAATGTCACCGGAGCCTTAGAATATCAGTCCTGCTGTACTTCTTAGATTAAATGAGATATTTGCTACATTATATCTAATATAAAACTATTTTGTAATTATTTAAATCAATACTTTTTTATAATTTGTCGAAATTAATGGAAAATACGAAACTTAGAAATACTCAACCAGTTGAAAATCATTGATAATTAATTTAAAAATAAAAATTAATATTTTTAGTAAACCCTGATCAATGGTTCACAATAATAAACAATATTAAAGTAAACCATGGTTTATTTTAATATTACATAAATATAAACAAAAATTTTAATGATCTTACAGTTTTTTTTTTTTTGTTCCAGTTTGGAAAGCATTATAGAAATGATTAATTTGTTTCTATCCTAGAATGCAGATATTTTACTTGTGTAATAGTTATATATACATTTAAGTTTTACATTTTTGAATAAAAAAAATATTTCTCGAAAGATGTTTGAAATGAGATGTAATTTTGTTTGTTTAACATTAATGACTCAACTTCTTTGATGACATAAATAGACAAAATTGTATATCTTCATTCCTTTATAACTGGTGGATGATTTTGCTCATTAGTTATGTGAAATACTCTCCGTTTATGTTCATTTTATATTTTTCTTATAAATTGCTGTGATGTTATATATCTATAATCTATGATTTATATGCTATTATCAAAGTATCATAAAATTTAATGTAGTTGAAATTAAATGGGTTATACTATACATATCATATATAAAAAGGCATTTAAAGTGCACCAATGCGTACTCAGTTAAATCATTGTTTTGCATGAAGAATAACTTAACAGATTAAAAACTGCTTATAAAATAATTGCTCGGCAACATATATGAAAAAGTATTCTATATAAATATGTTTTGTGTCAATAAATAAGTAGTTTTAGGAGGAATTTTTTATGTATCTTGAATTTCTTGATTTGTTGAATTACTGCTATAAATGGATGAAGCTGATACAAATTAATTAAGGCTTGTAGGGAAATATTATATTCTCTCCTGGATATCTGATATGACTTTAGTCTTGCTTTCAGTATTAAGGAAGGAAAAATTAGAACATGCAGTTGGAACTTCTAGAGTACCTATAGGTATATTAAATCAATTTTTAATAGTCTTCCCGGAAATCTAGTATATTAAACAATGGTGTGCCAGAAAAGGGGACTAAGGTACTGGTATACCATGCCAAATCATTCCCCAGTGTAGGATGTGCAAAAAAAATCACTTGCAAGATAGATGCAAAGTGGCGTTTAAACGAAAGATTTCGTGACTTCGTTATTAGCCTGAAAAGAAACTTTCAAGTAGTCTCAGACACCATTTTTAATCGCGCTTTTATGTGAATGGAATTGTGCAGTTCCTTAGTTCAGGAAGTTTCAATTTTCATGGGTAGCAGATTATTGTTACATTTTCTGTGGTATGATTTGCAAATTCGTTTCCATGACTATAATCATTCTTTGTTTTTGTTGCCCAGTCACTTAGAATGTATAAGTTATTATTCTTCATATGGTGCTATAGGCAGTCCCTATTTATGCGTGTTTACACAAACTGAAATTACAATTATTCCTTTTTTTGCACGATGTCATTTTCTGAAAAAAATGTGGTTTTATTCTTTATAATGTCTCAATATTACTAAACAGTAGTGATTTATAAAATAACTGTTCAATTTGCATTTTACCAATTTTATAAATGCAAAAGTCCTTAATCAAACTCTTTCTAATTTGATTCATACACAGAATCATGGAATATAATTTCTAATTTGTTTGTTAAGAGAGAAATTCTAAGTGGTTATATGAAAAAAGACACAAATATCAATAAAAGTTTGTAAAATATGATGCAACTGTGTCCAAAAAGTAAGATCAATTTTCAATTTAAAATTCCCGGGGCTTATGGAATTTCATTTTTTTCTTTTTTAGGTTGCTGGCACTGTCCTTGTCATCTCTGTGAAATTTATATTCATTAGTGTTTGAGTTACGCTTGGCTTTGTGAGAAGTCGGCGATTTTTGAAATGTCTTAATTAATTGAGCAAAGAACTTGCATTAAATTTTGTTTTCGAAACGTATAGAATGTTGCAGAAGGCATTAGGTGGGCATTACTATATCGGAAATAAGACGAAGAGCGTTGGAAGAAGACGAAGAGCCCTCTGGTCGATCATCAACCTCAACCGATGACGCTCACGTCCAAAAAATTAAAGATTTGGTGCTTGCAAAGCGTCGATTTACAATTAGAGACCTTGCTGATGATGTTGGAATTTCAAAAGAATTGGTCAATTCCATTTTGGGCCTTAAACGCGTCAAATCTCGATTGGTACCGAAAACACTGAATGCGCCAGCTTACACTGCATTGCTTCTTCGGGACCTTTTCGTTAAAAATGAAACCCACATCGTTCCACAAACACCATACCCCCATCGTTCGACTTCTGGCTATTCCTAAACTCAAAAAAAAAAAAAACACCCCGGGGACACCGTTTTTAGTCAATTGAAGAAATTTCACTTGCTGATGAATTTTTAGCATGCATTGAGGATTGGAAAAAAAAAGTTGGCATAAGTGCATTGTGTCTGGAGGGGATTACGTTGAAGGCGATGAAATAAATTTGGTAGAATAAATAAAGAGTTTTTAAAAAATAATTGGTCTTTCTTTTTGAGCACGCTTCTACAATTTGATCGCATGAGATGAAATTAAAAAAAAAATCAAACTTCGAAGCCAATTCCTAATCAGCGTTATAAAAAGATTTTAAAACGTTTTATTCAGTAGCTACCAAGTCTAGAATTTTTTTGTTTGCTTTCCTCCAAAATGAGAATTTTTACTGTCGTGTCATAAAATAAACATAAGACCCTTGTTCCGGTTATAAATTCTGCACTCGGTAATGCTCAACAGCCTTCTTGATTATATGGCTCTTCAAAATGGTATCCATACCAATTTGATCGTAAAATCAGATGAAAGGTAATTTTCGGTCCAGCGAAAGGGTATTCATTCATTTTCTTTATTATCGTCCTGGCCTCTTCAGTATTAAAGTAATTTTGAACAGTAAATTCATTCTTTCGTTTACATTTATCTAGTTTCGCTTTTTTTTTATTATCACTGGGCTTAAGTGGTTGGCTATGATTTTTCTAGAAAAAATTATTCCGAAATAAAAATTATAATTTATTGAAAGGGTTATGCTGCTTTTACATCGAGCAAAATCTCATCGACTGCATGCTCTCAAATAAGAATTATAGTATATTAATTTTTTTCTACATTTAAATAAAATATTCCTATTTTATACAAAAGCAAATATTTTTTTTTTATTTTATCGTTTATTGTACTTTAACTTATAATTGTTAGAAAATAAGATTCAAACTTGTCTAAATTTATTTTCATCAAGTAAGAACTTTATGCTTGAGAAGCAGAATTTCTTATTTATTTCATTTAGAATAATCATATATTTATATTTCATTTAACCTCACTTGAAATAATTTATTTCATTTGTTAATTTTATCTGATCAAAACAAACATTGTTAAATATTTAACAGTAAATATAAAAAATGAGAATACATTTTGAGCTATAAATCTGCTGAAATAAAGAAATTCAATCGAAATTAAGAATATAAAATTTATGCTTCAATATTCAAGACATTTTAAATATTTAGTGATCTACAACATCAAACCTTCACAAATGTTGAACTGCAATAATTTAAAATTTTCAAATAATTCAATATTTTCCAAATATTTACAGTCTAAAATGTTAAATTACATTGCTCAAAAACTCTTTAAATTCGAATCGCCATTAATTTTTCATATATAATGTATAAACTCTCAAATCATTACAAACATCCATTATATCAGCTTGAAATGTAAGTAGCCATTAAGATTTTACTGGACATTTAAGTATGAATAGTTGGAGACGAATTTTCAAAAATATTAAAAATATTAAACAATTTCAATGGAAATTTTGAATATAAAATTTATGCTTCTAATATTCAAGATATTTTAAAAATTTAGTCATCTCCTACAACATCAATCCTTCGAAAATGTCGAATCGCAACAATTTAAAATTCCCAAATATTTCAATGTTTCCACATATTAAAGTCTAAAATGTTAAAATAAATTACTCAAAAACTCTTTAAATTTGAATCGCCATTAAGTTTTTCTATATAATGTATAAACTTTCAAATCATTACAAACATCCATTATATCAGCCCAAAATGTAGTAGCCATTAAGATTGTACTGGGCATTTAAGTATGAATAATTGGGGACACTTGATCATATGACAAATACTTAGAGTAATTTAATAATCCTCTTCCCTGGTAATCGCTGAGATGTATCTTAAACTATAAAGACCAGGAAACTTTCGAGAAATCAGCAACGGAATTGCAATTACTGAAATTCGTTCAAACCTCCTTACTGAAGGTTCATCACCGCTATGGCGATGCCCATTCGTTTCAATTTCTCCCGAGGTTGTAGACTGCAGTACTTTTCTAAATTGTTCAACCGAAGCTAGAAAGCTACTCAGTTTATTTAGATTAATTTGGATGCATAACAATCCGTGACATTTGACGGGCAACAAGTCCCTCTTCGTTTGTGAAATAATTGCTGCATGCATATTGTGTGTGCACACCTTTCACTGATAGTTAAATTGAGCGGTATATTAAGAATATTCATTATAGTTATTTTAAATATTAAATAAACACGGGTGTGAGTAAATAAATAGTATATTGGTATAAAATGGTTGCTAATGAAGCACATCAATTAGTTACTTTTTATCTTGCAGGAACTTAACCAAAATTGTAAGAGATTTATTTATTCAATTCCTTCCAATAGCTCACGCTCTCCTATATATATCTTTCTCGAATTTTCAATCGTTAATAAAAATACTTTTTATTCATCTACTCAAGTTCAAATACAATTTTTTTTTGAACTTGTAGTGGATGTTTGATGTTAATACAGTTTTTTCAAATATTAATTCATTAATTAAATTTAATTAATTAATTTTAGTTTTTAGATTTAAGTTGCATATATCTACCAATAGATGGAGCCAGATTAACTTAAAAAAATGAATGAAAATTATTTATAAAGGACTTTCTGCAATATACTGAAAAAAGTAGAATTGACTTTAATTTTTTTTTTTTTATATCACTTGTTTCAATCAGATTTAATTTAACTAAAAATATTTTGATTCAAGAAATACTAAGTAAGAAAAGGAAAACTTTTTATGGAATCTTACATGCCTGTTAATGTAAATGTTAGGAAAACTTTATGGAATCTTACATGCTTGTTAATGTAAATGTTAGGAAACTTTATGGAATCTTACCATGCTTGTTAATGTAAATGCTATAAACTCCCACATTTTGAGATTAAATTAAAAAAATTATGTGATAACAATAAGTTATACATGTATTCAAGACTTATATAGTCTTGAAGATACGTACGTATTCCTTGTGCCTTCAGAATAATATATTATCATTGATGAAGGCTTATTATTGGTTTCATGTACAACTGGTTTCTTATCCTGTTTTGTATAACAGTACATTCTATTTGCTTCTGCTGTGCTTGTTATTCACCTATCGATGATGGGAGTATATGTTTCACTATTTTTAGTTTGCCACTGCAGCAAGGATCTGGAATCATGCATCAATCATCAGCACTGGATCTTGAATAATTTTTGTCCAACTTTCTCAGTTTTTTGGTAAATTTCTTCTAGTGGCGCTAACTTGAAAATAAGTGAGGAATTACATGCTGTTTGTCGCTATCTCACTTCTGAAATTTGTTGTCGCCTACTAGCGACTAGTTGTGTCAGGTGGTTTAGTGTTGTAGGCGTCTGGAAGCAATCTCTCTTTCTCTTTATATTAATTCATTTCCAATATTAAAATTACTTTACACAAGGCACCATGTGCCACTTCTACAATAGCAATTCTATTTAATAGAATTGAAAACCATGAACACATAATATACGGTCCCTGACCGTGTATCTCCCTCACACGCTCTAGCGTTCTCTATCGTCATCTCAAAAATCTAACCGCTAGTACTTACCACTTCAATCCAGTTTACCAGTACCCAGTTACTGGTCACAGTGGCGACCTCTCGTGTCTATCTAATATTGTTAAACCTTACAATGTAGTTAAAGCTACTATATAGCTTTGTAATACTAATTGTGTTTCTTCTTGTCAATTCCCATTTTAATATTTTCTCAAAATGTTACACATTTCCTTTAGTATTATAATATATATGTGTATGTGTGTGCGAGAGAGAATGTATGTATGTTGACAAAATGCTATGATTTATTTTCGGTAAGTGAAAAGATAAAAGCATTCATGTAGGTTTAAAAAGATAGAAAATATGTTTTGTTTTCCTACTTAGTAATGAAATTATAAAAATTTATGGTAGCTAAAGTTTATTTCTTACAATCTTTTTATTTGAATCTAAAATACGTATAAATAATAGGAATCACAAAAGATATATATATATATTCAATTCAATCTGTTTTTTTATGTGGGTTGATTTATATATTTTCATAGTCGTGATTACAATATTTATTTTTGCGAGTCTATCTTACGTAAAAA
>BPLR01004371.1:0-68628 GCA_021605095.1 Caerostris extrusa | reverse complement strand
TACGTATTGCTGATCTTCAAATTTTTATCTTTTAGTATTAATTAAAACAGGGTGGGGTATGTGAATAATAACAAAATATTGAGAAACTTTAGATCTTTTTAAATTAAGTTAATGCCATCGTATACATACTCAAGTAACACGTTTGTTGCTGGATAGTGTTGAATTAGTTGCATTGCCTAATCTACTGATTTAAAGATTATGATGAAATCATTCAATAATAATGCGCTATCAACTTAATTATTTATAAAGAAAAATAAAAATGAAAAATTAGAGTTTTACAAATGGGGAAACATAATAAAGGCCCAATTCCGTATGTTTTTACAAGCTACTTATTTTATAAGAATATAATTATTAAAATCTTTTATTCCCAAAAAGATTTGAACGCTTAAATATTCATATTATTTAATATTATATCTGATTAAATTATTAAAGTAATTTTTGTGCTGGAAACATTTTGAATACTTTAATATTAATATTATTTAACATATCCTTAATTAAATTATTGTAAAAGTTACTCTTTGCCAAAAATTCTTGGACGCTTACATACTAATATTATTTAATATATCTTGATTAAAATATTAAAATACTTTACTAAAAAATTTGAACGCTAAATACTAATATTATTTAATGATCATGATGAAAAATTATTAAAATATTTTTAGCAAAAAAAGTTTGAACACTTTAATATTAATATTATACCATGATTAAAAAACAACACCTGAAACTGAATACAATATTGAGAAAATATAAATAAACTATTGCAGTAAAATAAGGAAAAGGTGTTTAATAGTTTTCGCCCATTATGAAGAGCTTAAATAAAATAAAAAAAAAATGGCTCGAATATTGCTCTTCAAAAACACCATAAATATATAAGCAAAGCAAAAAATAAACATTTACACTTTAAACGTCCCATTGCTTTCTTCTGTTCCCACAATGCAATGTTTTCGGTAGTCACACTCTCATAAAAAGGGGGCTTACTATTTCATTCATGCTTTTTCCAGCCATTCACTGAAGCTCCATTCACTTCAATTCTTCTCGAGTGTGCGCACAAAGAAAAGAAAAACTCGCAGCAAAACGATAAAAAGAGCTTCTGTTTGTTCTACCGCAGGTTCTCTGGCACTCGACCGTGTTGACACTTCTCCAGTCGTTCGTAAAGGTTGGTGGGCCCCAATCCGCCGATTCAGCAGAGCCTTCGAGGGCCCCTTGAAATATCGCCTGCGAAAACAAGAGCCAAGCCCCACCCACTTCACGCCATTTTTGTATATTCATGACAGCAACACGCTTTGGAAGAAGGAAGCAGTTTAAAGGAGATTTTCGTGTTCTAGAAGTGCCTTTTTTTTCACTGTTGTTTTCATATCCAATCCATGGCTTCAGAGTAGTTGCTACTGCTCACTTTTGGCACAGCTAGAGTGCTATTATGGAATTCAGAATATTCGAATGAAAAGGCAGGCAATAATCGTCTGCAAAAAATTCTATTTGAGGATGTGACTAAGTAAGGGTCAAGAATGTTATTCGGTTTGAAATGCCAAACATTCTTTGGAAATATTTTTATAATAATTTTATTTGGTAGAAAATATTAAATCTAACATAGTATATTAACGAAGACTTAAAATATAGGTAAAGTTTTTTGGAATCGAATTATTATTTAATAAGTTATTCCTTTTAAGTTTTTTTTTCGTTAATGAAATAATTTTTTGAACGCTAATATTATAAAATTTTTTAATATTCATTGGGGAAAAATTTAAATGATAACGAAAAATTATTTAAAGTGCTTGAAATGCTTTGCTTGAGCTGTAGAAAGAAATACCCAATGGTTTAAATTTGATAAGTCATCTAAAGTAGTTTTTAAATTATTCTATCAAATAGCTAAGTTTTCTTACAAATACTTCTGTAGGAAAAATTACTCATGTTCAAGCGTAATAAAATTTTTGAAAGTAACTCACGAATTAAACCCTTATTTGGACATTAGTTAGTGCATCAATGGAAAAGTGAATAGACAGTAAATTTCAAAAACAATACACATAGCGCCATGAGTTAATAAATTTATCGAAAGATTCTCAATGAAGACTTATTAATTTTATGAATACGAAAAATTCAATGATCAAGTATTAAATAGTTTTAAATCATTGAAATAAATTCTGTTTTCCGAATAACTATAAAAGGAACTTAGTTTTTCGATCCTCCCAAATAAAAACACACCACCCTTAACTGCATTCCTATAGCCTTTTGCAAAATCTCAAACCAATTAATTATTTATGTTTTCTAGTTAACGTGATCTGAAAGGGGAATGATTTGAACTCACTGTACAGTGTGCTGCCCCACTGCCGTGGAGATTATATTGTTTTTAAATGTCATCCTTTGGACAGAGATCATTGTTCCTAACAGCAGTGGTGCAACTGCTACTACCACACTGAGGGCACTACTATGAGTGAGATTATCCACAGTGAGGAGACTGTTGACCTGGAGATTATATTGTTTTCGAATGTCATCCTTTTGTTAGACCTGCGATCATTTGCCTTTAGTAGCAGTGAGCGCTTTGCTACTACAATAGCAAGGAAACTGCTATTTCCACAGTATAATGAGGGTATCCACAGTGAGGAGGCTATTTCAATAAAGATTTTATTGTTTTCAAATGCCATCCTTTCACCTGAGATCATTCGCCCATAGTAACAGTAGTGAAATCGCTACCACCATAGTGAGAGGACTGCTATGGTGAGGGTATCCCCAATGAAGAACCTTGAGATTATATTGCTTCGAAAGTAATCTTTGTCGAGATCA
Source organism: Caerostris extrusa (assembly GCA_021605095.1). Lineage (NCBI taxonomy): Eukaryota > Metazoa > Arthropoda > Arachnida > Araneae > Araneidae > Caerostris > Caerostris extrusa. Next base: position 65,850 of record BPLR01004371.1, on the reverse strand, counting down.
TTCTCTCTATTTGCAGTGAAGGGACTGCCATAATTGTGGGTGTCCACAGTGAGGGAGACTGTTACTCAAAAGATTACACCTTTTCCAGATGTATACTTTTAACCTGAGATCATTCCTCGCCTTTAGTAGCAGTAAGGGGACCTGCTAGGAGGGAGGGTATCCACAGGGAAGGAACTATTATCCTGAAGATAATACTGTTTTCGAATGCCATCTTTTGGCCTGAGATCATTCGCCCTAGTGGCATTGGGGAAATTACTATTATCACAGTGAGGGAACTGCTCTGGTGAGGATATCCACAATGAGGGAGCTGTCACCTTGTAGACTTATTTTCGAAAGTCATCTTTTGACGAGATCATTTCCCCCTAGTATCAGTGAGTAGACTGCTATGATGAGAGTATCCACAGTGAGGGACTGTCATCCTGGAAGTTATATTGTTTTCGAATGTCATACTTTTGACCTGAGAGCATTCGTCTTAAGTAGCAGTGAGGAGACTGCTAGGAGTGACGATATCTACAGTGAGGAGAATGTTACCCTGGAGATTATATTATTTTCGAAAGCAATATAATAAGCCTTTGACAATATCATTCACACCTAGTAGTAGTAGTAGTAGTAGTAGTAGTAAGGGGACTGCTATGAGTGAGGATATCTCAGTGAGAAGATTGTTACTCTGAGATTATATTGTTTTTGACTGTCATCCTTCGAATGTCATAACCTGAGATCATAATATATCTCATATATAATAACCTGAGATCATAATATATAGTTATGAATAAGAGACCTTTTTGCCAGTTCAATTTTAGATGGAAATTCCCAAAGTTATATCTGTGGGGCTTTTCCTTATTTCCCTAGATAATTGGGATGGCTTTCCGAACTAAAAGTGTCTATCCCAAGCATAGACATGGGAACTTTGGTTTTTGTTTCAATTGAGCTTGCTTCTTACTGAAACCCAATGTGCTATCGACCTATCCGGGAGTCTCACTATGGGGAATACAGTAAAAGTGGTAAATAGTCATTTTAAATTGAGAAATGTGTTCATAAAAACAAAATGTACAAAAGTACACATGTCTACTCCCTAAAAGTTGAGATTGCTAATCAATGGGAAGCAACTCCACGTTCAGTGACACTAATTCAATTTGCTCCAGTTACAAAGAAGTCTTTGTTCTTTCGAAAACGCCAATAAATTACGGGACTCAAATGAAAACCCCAAAAAGGAGACACTAATTAATCGCGGAGTCACGTTTGGACGTAATTTCAATTTATCGTTTAATCTGTTTCACCCACAACAGAGACGGGAATTTAAAATAAGAGCGGAAGTTCCTCTCTTAATTTAATTCTGCGTCCTTCCAGCAGTGAGAGGGCTGCTATGAGTGAGGGGTGCACAGTGAAGGGGCGACTATGTGTGAGGGTATCATGCACAGTGCATTGACTACTATGACTGAGGGGGATCCACAGTGAACAGACTGCTATGAGTGAGAGGATTCACAGAGAAGAGACTGTTATGAATGAAGGTATCCACAGTGAAGATACTGTTATGAATGTAGGTATCCACAGTGAAGATACTGTTATGAATGTAGGTATACACAGTGAAGATACTGTTATGAATGTTGGTATCCACAGTGAAGAGACTGTTATGAATGTTGGTATCCACAGTGAAGAGACAGTTATGAATGTAGGTATCCACAGTGAAGAGAGACAGTTATGAATGTAGGTATCCACAGTGAAGAGACAGTTATGAATGTAGGTATCACAGTGAAGGGACTACTATGAGTGAAGATATCCACAATGAAGGTACTACTATGAGTGAAGATAAGATTATATTGATTTTTATAGAAGAAGATTATATTGTTTTCGAATATGAACTTTTTTGACCTGAGATCGTTCGCTCCTAGTAGCAGTGAGGGGATTGCTACAACAGCAGTGATGATTCTATTACCCTGCACTCACATTTTACCAGTTCAATTTTAAATGGAGAATCAAAAAGGCCCTCATTACCACCTTCAGATGTGAGATGATTTTCCGACTTTAGAGTGCCCATCCTCGGCATAGACATGGGAACTTTGGCTTCTGTTTCAATTGAGCTTGCTTATTATTGAAAACCAATGTGCTATCGAGACACATTGGGAATATTGAGATCCAAAAGGCTTACAATGGAGAATACAGTAAAAGTGATAATCATTCATTTTAAACTGAGAAATTTATTCATAAAAACAAAACATATAAAGTAAGAATGCCTAATCACTGGGAAGCAACTCCACGTTCAGTGACACTAATTCGATTTCCTCCAGTTACAAAGAAGTCTTTGTTCTTTCGAAAACGCCAATAAATTACGGGACCCAAATGAAAACCCCAAAAAAGAAGACATTAATTAATCGCGGAGTCACGTTTGGACGTAATTTTAATTTATCGTTTAATCTGTTTCACCCACAACAGAGACGGAATTTAAAATAAGAGCGGAAGTTCTTCGACTTAATTTAATTCTGAGTCCTCTCCAGCAAAGCTTCTTTCTGGTGGCGGGAAAATTTCAACGCGGCGAGTACGCCAAATTATTAATCAAAGGCAGAAAAATATTTAAAATAGCTTTGAGAATAAAATAACAATTTCTGATTCGGTTTTCAGCAAAACGTTCTCTGCTGCCTTCGCTTAATTCCATCATCTCTCGTCTCGTGAGCAGAAAATTGCGACGCTTTTCTAAAACAGATCAAAAGAAATAAATAGATTGCTAATTCGAACGTGAACAGAAATACGGTCGCAGTTAAAGAGGAAGCGCGGGCAAAAGTAGATTAATTAATATCTTTTGCAACTCGCAGCAGATTGAATCAAGCCTTCTTTTCATGTGCTGAAATTAAATTTTAAATTAAAAGAATTAAGACGGAAAAATGATTAAGGAATTGAAATACTACGAAATAAGAATTATTAATATGTTAGTAAAATGTAAATGACATCATTTTCAAAGAGAGATATTGTCTTAGCTATAATATTTGCTTGTTAACTTTAATAGAACCTTTGAAGAACTCGGATTCAAATTGGCAAACTGCGAGTTATATTTTGATATTGCTTATTTGCAGTAAAATATTTATGTTTCTGGATTAACATTTTTTAGTAAAAAATTTTAAAATTTATTAGGATATTTTAAAAAATTAAAAGATTTTAAAATATAAGCTCAAATAATAAATATAATAATAAGCTTTAATTATAAATATAATAAACATTTTTAAAATATAAGCTCTTTTTTATTTCATACATTAAAAAAAGATAAGAAATCGGAATATAATCCAAAATAAAATTTATTGTAACTCTCATTGCCCGGTAGTAAATAAGAAATTAAACGAACAAAGTTTATTCTAACATAATTCTCAGTTTAGTTATGTAATGTTGCTGCGAAATTATTTTAATAAATAATATAACTTAAATTCATAGCCGAAGAAGTATAAAAAAAATTTTGTTAAAAGAAGTATAAAAAAAAAAACCAGGTTTGTACGCTATCTACCAGATAACTCCATGTCATATATATATATATATATATATATATATATATATATACAGTAGAACCTCTTTAAGTCGAACTTCGATAAGTCGAAAACCTTCACAACTCGAAAAAATTTTTTTGTTCCCTTCCCTTCAAGCCCAAAACCTCCATTACTCGAAATTTCAACCCTCTATATGTCGAAATAATGAGTCAATCCCCACAAGACATTTTGGTATATATCTTCCCTCCGTAGCTCGAAAAAATTGGACCTCTGTATCTCGAACATTAACAATGTTTGATTTTAAAACCTTTACAACTCGATCATTTGAAACTAATTATCTCTATAGCTCGAAGAAAAATAAGTTACCGACTTTAAGGATTTGCCGACAGTGCACGTCATTGTTTCTTAGAAAACAATGTATAAGTATATAGTAAATAGAATAACCAGTTCTATGAAATAGCAACTCGGAAGAAAAAGAATTTTGTGTTTTTATAGCTTAGATAATGCTATAGATAGAGAACGACCGAATTGTCTAAAGCAAAAATAATAAATAATAATAACTGACTTTTTTTAATGCATAACTTTTAATTTTAAGATTGTTTCTGAATTAGTTTGATTTTTATTGTAGTGCATAATATATTTTTAAGTTGCAAATAAACACGTTTATTACCTCTGTAACGTGAATTTTTATTCATTTTACTTCTCTAACTCAAAACAAGTTAGACAGAATCTAAACCTCTACAAGTCAAATAAATTCCTTACAAAATCAGCGTACAAAGTCGAAATCCTCCATATGGCGAAAACTCTATAACTCGAATTATTTGGCGCCTCCCTGGAAGTTCGACTTACAGCCTTCTTCAATTTAATATATATTAAATTTTTTTTGTTTTCTATAAAAAGTTCTTAATGTTTTGAGGATTCTCTTCTTTTTTAATGCTATTTTTTTTTTTTTTTACATGCAAACATCATTTAACCATATTAGTTATGACGCCTCTCTAATCTTAAAGGATAATAGCCAATGGTCCGCCTATCAAAGCCTGAGTGAACTCTAGATCAGGCTTTCGAATGGATAAAGTTCTATGGCATGATATTTCAGTATCTGATGGAAACCTACTTTTAAAGTTTGCCGTTTTAATTTGCACTCCGTATGTAATACCTTTTCTTGTTACGTTTAAGTTCATCACATCTCATTTTTGTTGCTCCGTTTCATCAGAATACATCACATTTAACTTCTTCTAATAAATAGCAATAATAAAAACTTCTTTTATTTAATATTCTTAGATTTTTCACTCTAATAATGACACTTAATAAAGCGTAATAATATGTAAGTAATATGTAATCCTTGAAAAATTATTATTGAGAGGTTGTTATTATTATTAGTATTATTATAGTTGTCTCTTCTGTTCTTGGCTGTTACAAAAGATCTTTAACAATGTCATATATCACAAATTTTTTTTATTTATTTTGTTATGTACATAATTTTATAATTACTTTATTATATGTTCTTAACCTTTATGCAATTGTTTTATTATAAATATGATAGACATATTTTAATGAATACAATTTCCTCAATTAAATACTAGAAAATAATTATAAAGAGATAAATAAGACAATTATAATTAGACTTGCATAAATATATATTTAAATACTGAGAAGACAAAACAACTCCTATTACTTTTATGCTTTTATGTAACGAATTATTTAACAAACAATGACGATTTGCCAGGTTGGCGGAGAACCTTGGTTTGCTTAGTAACCACTATCTCCTGCTTTGTGAATGAGAGAAGTTGCTTAAGCTTTAAGCCCATTGATTAGATAGAAAAAGAGAAATATATATATAATATTATTATCATTATTAATTTAAAAAATTAACTTAATTATTTATTTTTAATTAATGCAAAAATGTATGCTTATATAATTTTTTAATCTTATTACTACAATTTTTAAGTAAAGAATAAAAGGTAATAAAAAATAAACAATAGAAACAAAAACAATTGGAGGGAAAGGTGACTCAAGTTTATTTACCAGTGTTAAAAAATATTTAAGAATACTTATAAATTTGCCAATAAGAAAGCCATACATTAGACCAAAGTAACATTTGAAGAAAAAAAATTAGAAAACTGCTTTAATTTAACTCATTTATTGTATATTAACTTATTATTCCAATACATAATCGGTCTAAGGTGGGGATAAGAACCACAGATTTAACGTAAGAAATCGAGTTTCATACAAATAGACAGTTTAACTATATTACTATTTCTATCATCACATGACAGTTAAATGAATATCTGAAAATGGGTAGGGCAGTGACAAATCAGCAGCACAATCTTCGACTCCCACTTTTAAAAAAATAACTGCATTTTGCCAACTTGTCGACCCAGAAATTTGACAACTTCGCCCCCGCATTTGAAACAAAAATCCAATCTCACCACTCTTGAAGCATCAGATAAAAAAAAAAAAATAATAATAAATAATCTAAGATAAGAAATTTTATCTTTGTGATCCACATCTTCAAAACCCTCCGCGCCACGATCTTTGACAAGCAGTTCCCCAACCTCTTGTCAAAGGATAAGAAACACTTTTGCAAAAAAAAAGAGACGGAACACTTAAAGACAGCACTTATTAGATCTTCCCTCCCATCCTATTGGCCACAGGAGGCCCTTCCAGAGACGTGACAGTCCGATTAGTGAGTAGGACGACGGAGGGGGGAAAAAAAGGGAAAATTTAATAACATGATGTCTTAATCTCATATTAAAAGGATTCTTGACACCGTTTGACGAAAATAAGAAGGGGAGGACTTGTTCTGTCATATTTATATGGTAATTACTTTCAGTGTTTTATCTTTCGGCTTCAGAGAGGAAGGTATTATTTTGATCGGGAGGGATTAGAAGGGAGATTGGAAGGCTAAATAGGACTGTTTTGTTTTTCTTGTTTTTCGATGAAGGAAAGTAGAAGTGAAATCTATGTAAAAGATTAAGTTGTAATTTCAAAACAAGATACTTCAATTTACCACATAAATTATGAATTCCATCAAAACAAAATATTTTTATTGAGTTATTTCGAATAGAGTTTCTCGTATGGTATTATTTTAAATTAAATTTTTTTTTGTCAACTTAATTTGCATATTTACTAGAAATAAAAACATATTTGATAAAGAAAATTTTAATAATATATTTTATAAAGAAAATATGTAATAGCCGTGTAGAATTAAGAATTTGAGATTTTAAATAATTTGTCTACAAGAATATAAATTGGCTAAATAAAGCCTTCATTCGTATCCAAGAGAAAGAAAGATATTATTTTTAAATGAGAGAAAGGTATTATTTTGGAGGAGTATTTGTATTAATTAGAAGGGAGATCGGAAGGCTAAATAGAACTGTTTTGTTTTCCGATGGAGGAAAGTAAAGAAGTGAAATCTATGTTAACGATTAAGTTGTAATTTCAAAACAAGATACTTCAATTTACCACATAAATTATGAAATCCATCAAATCAAATTATTTTTTATTGAGGTTTTTTTTTTTCGAAGTTAATTCGAATAGACTTCAGGCCTTTCGGATGATGCTGTATTAAATTAAAAATTTCAGATTTTAAATAATTTGCCTACATTAATATAAATTGTCTAAAGCCTTCATTCTTATCCTGTTTGAGCTGTTTTGTTTTTTGTTTTTTTTTTTTTTTTTTTTTGTATTACTGCGTCCAAAAAGTAAGACCAATTTTCAATTTTCCCGAGGTTTATGGAATTTCAATTTTTTTTTTTTTTTTTCTTTTTAGGTTGCTGGCACCTTCCTTGACATCTGTGTGAAATTTCACGTCAAAATATTCTTTAGTGTTTGAGTTACGCTTGGCTTTGTGAGACGCTAAACTAAAATTTTTGAAATGTCCGAATTAATTGAGCAAAGAACTTGAATTAAATTTTGTTTGCAGAAACGTATGCAGGAAAGTAGAAGTGAAATCTATGTTAACGATTAATCTATGTTATACTTCATTTACCACTTAAATTATGAAATTCATCAAACAAATTATTTTTATTAAGGTTTTTTTTATTGAGTTATTTCGAATAGACTCTTTCGTAGGGTATTATTTTAAATTAACATTTTTTTATTAACTTAATTTGCATAGTTACTAGATGATAGAAAATAAAATATACTATATTGGTAAATTTTCTTAAAAGAATAGCTACGTAGAATAACAATTTGAGATTCTAAATAATTCGTTCATTTTTAATAATATAAGGGTAAATAAATATATAATACATTTAACTTTATGAGATAACACGTAGCAAATAAAATAAAAGCGCTTGATAATGGTTGAATTAAAAATTTTTTTTTTTAATCTTCATTATTCTATTCTGAATAAAACTACGAGTATAATTTTTGTATTGTTTTTTTTTTTTTTAATTAAAATACATGCAAGTGGGGAAAATGCATATAATAATGGATGATAGCAAGAAATATTTTTGTATAAATAGGAAGACAAAGACATAAAATGGAGAGTTTTTGCATACCGTATTTTGGACGTCTGTTAGCTTTTTCTCCCTAGCGCGCATGCTCATAGGAAACATTATTATAGATACGCATGCGCAATTTCCTATGAGCATGCGCACTTCCTATGAGCATGCGCGCTAGGGTGAAAAAGTTATCGGACGTCCAAAATACGGTATGCAAAAACTCTCTAATGACGATATCAAGACATTTTTTTTTTCTTTTTATTATTTCATTAACAATGTTTCACATTAGCATTGACTCTACAGTAATCACAAAGAGTGCGACGTACCGGTATAATTAAAGTCCTCGTATTCAGCAATCATTTTTTTAATTTTATTTTAGATTTATTTATATTATTATTTATTATTAATATTTAGATTTATTAGATAAATTTTTATTTTAGAGTTCAATTTCTGTGTGATTCTGAATTATCCTTAATTTATGGACATGAGTGTATGTTGATTTAAGTATTAATTGCATCCCTAACCAACATCCATATCTACATCGTTTTATGCAATTTTAAAATGAAGTATATTTTTGACAATATATATCATAGAAATGAAAAAAAAAAAAAAAAATTAATTTAATCATAAATTATACTTGGCAGCATATATGTATATATTTTTATATCGTATAAACTTAAAACATTTTTCATAAATTCACGAACAATTATGACATGCATTTTAAAATAAGAAAACTTTTTAACATGAAAATTTATGAAAAACTGTTTTTGTGATAAATTTTACAGGATTAAGTAAACGAATCTCCAATTAACAATAAAACAATGTCGAATAAAAGATTAATAAAAAAAAAAATTTAATCGTCTCGGCCGATAAGGTTACTCCTAAAATTTAGAATTTAATGTAACAACAAAATGCATAACAACACAAGAAAGCTATCAATAAATCATATGCAGGCAATAAATCATGCCCATCAATTATCGTTTAAAAACGAAAAAAAAAAACAAATTAAATAATAAAAAAATCACATGAAAGAAATTTAAATAAACCAATAAGAATAGCTCGAGAAAGAAATTGGAAAAATAAATAATCCATTAAGAAACTTTGAACGTAGTCTAGGACACGAAATATTCTATTACCCGAAACAATATCCATAATTTTATGGACAAAAAAAAAAAACAGCCTAATTAAGAATCCTGTGTTCAGTTTAGCACACTATTGACAAAGTATATATACTAGTCTGCAATAAAATTGAAAATATTTCATACAACATTTTTATATAGTTTTATTATTTACCTTTTTATTAAACTATATCTGGATAGTTTAATTTTTCATACGAAAGTACGAAAATCAAATCAAGTACGAAAATCCTTTATAAAAGTTAACAATGATATTTTTTACATGAAATGGACATATGACGGGACAGAACGCAAGAGAAGTATTGGATTTTCATGGTTTGTGTAGAGAATCGTTCTTAAATACAAATATGTTGGCCATAATTGTGATAAATTATATTTCCTGCGTTCTTAGAAACATAATCACTTTAACTATTCTAAAGATAGCAGCATTTTATTAAGTGACAAGATTATTCATATCTCACCATATCATCATGGTGAGTGCATGAAGTAACACATAGTCGATAGCAATATGGGTAACCATTCTATAACAAGTAGTTTACCATGAGTAAAGAATAGATAGTATAGAACATTACTGATCCAACATTCTGATCTGTACCATCTCCCACAAAGTAAATTTTTTTTTCTTTTCTATGTTTCTTTTACTTGAAGTAGAGAATCCAAGTACTAAATTGAACTTAAACAACATAACAAAAACTGCTGATTGAAATCATATCGCCACCATACACGATGAGTAGAACTGCCTTGGCGAAATATAAGATAAGATGGCATTGACCATTAAGTCGGGGTCTTTGAAAACTTTCTACAAAGGTGACAAAAATCTTCCTTTTGTATTCCTTTGCTTTTCAATATACAGGCAAAACGGAGTGGGATACAGGGGGTATTGAAACCTTTTAAGTAGGAGGCATCTGTTTCTAAGCTTCGATTGAGCGGCTTTAAAAAGAAAGGATTATCCCAGCATGTTGCGCTTCTGAACTGAAGCCGACCATGTTGGGAACTAATGAGTTTTCCAGGAAAGCTTATAAGGATTAACTCTTGGGGTGACGAAAACGGTGCGACTAAATACACGTGGCTAACACGTGGTCACAGTTTACTTTAAAATAGTCATCAGAAAAGAATTCGAACACCTGCTACTCAGTAAGAAGTTGTCTTTTTTCAATTCCTACTATTAGTTCACATTCTCCTTATATATATATTTATATATCTTGTTCAAATTTTCAATCGTTCATAAAATACTTTTTATTCGTCCACTCAAGTTCAAATGCACTTTTTTTAAACTTGTAGTGGATGACACTTGATATTAATACAGTTTTTTTAAATATTAATTCATGAATTAAATTTAATTAATTAATTTTAGTGTTATATGGGAGAAAAAAAATTTCTTTTATATAAGATATTTAACAGGACATAAATTTAGGAATAAATACCGACAGTGGCGAAGCGTGTAGATCGATGGAAAAAATGTGTTTGTCAGATTCTTTTTTTTCATTCTGGGTTCTAGTCTGAGTCAAGGAGGGAACAAAATGGAAAATGAAACATGTGAATAAATTAGTGAGAGTAAGAAAGTGTGTGTGTGAGAGAGAATTTTTCAAAGTTAAAAAATTTGTGAAAATTATTTATAAAGAACTTTCTGCAATATAGTGAAAAAAAGTAGGAATTGACTAAAATTTTTTTTTTTAATATTACTTGTTTTCTTTTAATTTTCAAAAAGAAAGTTGCGTTTTTATCGCAGAATACCTTTTACAAATTGATCGTGAAAACATAAAATAAATTTAAAAAACTGAGATGTAACTAATTTTGTTGTTCGAAAAAAAAAAAAAAAAAAAAAATACGCAAATGAGCGATAATAACTAAAAAATTATAATAATGATAAACAGATTTTTTTCCTTCGAAATCATTATCTTTTCACTTGGTTCATATTTGAAAAAAAAAAAAAAAAAATACACTATGTATTATTGTATTTACAAATACACTTTGTATAACTATTTAAAAACTGTGACTTTTACTACTACACCACATCACTGTGCCTAGAACTGAGTTGCCCCTACAAAGTTTGGAAATGAGAAGAAGTGATTGGGCTCTGTGATGCTCTACGGTCATAAGAGACCGGGACCTAAGACTTAAAGTGGATTCGAACCACTACAAACATCCATAGCCACCGCTGGGATTCGAACCCGGTACCGAGAGCCAGAGCGCTAGCCACTCGGCCATCAGGCCCCCTGTGACTTTTACTAAAAAAATAGCAACAAAATTGAATTGACAGCATATTTCAGCCGTTTTTCACTCATAGATTAATTATATTGCCTTTATAAAAGAAGGCCTTTAATAAAGAAATTGACGATTCTTTGGCGAAGAATGCCAGATATGTCTGCCATTCCTATTACCCTTGCAGATGAAAATGCCTTGGCAAAATCTAAACTTATAATTTCATCCAAGATTAAAACTAAATACCAAATTGCAGAACTAAATGTCGAACAGAAGAACAGCTACTGCTCTCACAAGATTAAGGATGAAGCACCACAAAAATATCAAAATGTCTGCTGATGGCGTTAAAAAATACCAAAAATGTGGCAACTGCCCTGATGTCGAGCTGACTCCTCGTCCTATCTTTGATCGCCCAGCTGTTGCAGCCGCCATGAATGGTCTAGACCAGGGGTCTCCAAACTACGGCCCGCGGGACAAATCCGGCCCGCCAGTGTCATCCATCCGGCCCGCGACAGCGAATAGCTTATTGTTGCTGTAATAAGTTGGATAAAAAAACACAGAATGATAATAACTCGGTTTTATTTGCTTGCTATGTTAAGCTTAATGACAAGCATAATACGCAGAAAATTTAACTTACTCATAACAACTAACAACTAATTGAAATGAATCCCACTAACATTATAAACTAGTGCACATCCCGCGCCCTCGGTAGTTATGTTGGGGTAAAAAGTATCGCATATGTATGCATATCGATGTTTGGAATGTATATATCCTGAATCAAACATAAACTCGCGTACTCGGCGACTAATCTATAAATTATAGATAATGTCAGAAAAATTAAAAACGGTTTTGGCCCTTGATGCTTACTGGAGTAAACAGTATGGCCCTAAGGCTGGAAAGTTTGGAGACCCCCCGATCTAGACCATCCCTCGGAAGAGGATTTATATTCCGAGTTGATAATCTGCATAGCCAATATTATTCAGGAACACCACGATATTTTAATTTTCTTGTACTCATCTGGAGATAAATACTACTACAACAACAACATGTAATCGTGAAGAGTATTATATTATCAGAACTGCTGTGGTTCTTTGTTTATATCGTTGTAATAAAAAAAATAAAATATAAATAAATAATTATCAAACCAAATTTTATTTTCCAGCTTAAATAATTTTAGTTTTCGTGAAATAAACATTTGTATATATATATATATATATATATATATAGTCCAGTTCCATTAATGGGACCACCACCTACTTTCGACGTCAACGTGAAATAAGCAATCACAAAAGGCAGGTGGCAGCACATTGCAGTGGAGTGTATATAAAGGATGTCCTAGACCATCGAAAAGCATTTCAATCGTTTATTCTTTCTATATATATATATATATAGATCAGCTCTGCCAAAGGTGATTATTCTGGCTTTTTACAGGTGGTCACATTAATGCGATTGGACTAATATATATATATATAGTGTGTGTGTGTGTGTGTGTGTGTATGTGTGTGTGTCGATGTTTACAAAAAAAAATTAACAACCCCAACCCTCACTTTTTCAACATAAAAAATAGACCCAATTTATTTATTATGAATGTATTTATGTATACTTCAAAAATATAGAAGTCTACAGAAAGATTAATTGTCAAAAAAAAAAAAAAAAAAAAAAAAGGAATTAAAATTAAGGAATTAAAAAATTGTAACTGAATATAGAATATTAATGAAATTTGCTTGGATTTATTATAAAGGATATTACTACCTTTTAACAACTTATTAATCACAATGTACCGAAGTAATATAAATTTTATAAAGTTTTTAACAATTTTAATCCAAGATAATAAACTTATTTTAAATATTATTCAAATAACATTTTTAAAAAATATACATTAAACATAATGTATATCATAATTATATCATATCATTATCATCATATAATATATCATAATCATATCATATCATTATCATCATATAATATATTATATATATATGTATATATATATATTTATCAAAATGATAAATTTTAAATATTATTCAAAAATATTTAATTAAAAAGTTTAATAATCGTATTAGTAATATTAATAAGATTTGCTTAGATTTATTATAAAATAATACTACGTTTTAATAACTTATAAATCATAATGTACCGAAATAACATAAATTTTCTAAGAATTTTAACAATTTTTATCCAAAATGATAAGTTTATTTTAAATATTATTCAAATAGCATTTTTAAAAGATATGCATTAAACATGATGTTATATCATAATGTATATCTTTTTAATAACATTAATAGATTTGAAAATGGTTATTATGGATCTTTCTTTTTCCTTATGTATACTGTAAGCTATTGTTTAATCTTAAAAAAAAAACTTATACAACTTACAATGTAACAATTTTTTACGATAACTGAGTGTTTTTTCGAATTATTCTCTCTTGTTTCGCAATCATTCTAATAAAGGAGTAAAAAAATCTTGCTGAAGTTTCTCAAAGACGGATTAGTTCTGCTTCGCCGCTTATAAGCGTGCTCACAAGATTAGGTACATTGCTTTTCAACAAATCGTTTCAATATTTCCCAACATTAGCCAACCCTATCTCCCTCCCTCCCCATTGAGGTACGTTGGCGAGAAAATTGGCCCCGAAAAAAAAAATAACGATGCTTTATTAAAATACATCCTTATCTCCGGGACGTCCATAAATAGAGATTTCAATGTAGTCTCGTTTGTGCCAAAAAAAAAAAAAAAAAAAAAAAAAAAAGAAGAAGAAGAGAAAAAAAAGTGTAGAATAGAATGTAAAAATCAGAGAGAGTCAAAGGTTGTTTCACGCCTTCAGTCTCCACGGGAGGGCGTTGTGTGACGTCGTGACAGCTGGATTACAAACACCTCTTCCATAATAGACGGAAGAAATCATAACAATAAAAATATTTCTCTCTCTGTGATGGGAAAGAGAGAAAAAAAATTTTTTGAGATAAGTAAGCCTTCACTTTGGAAGGTGCGGCTTGCAGCCATTTTCGCGCCTTTCTTTGATCGAATCCTTTCCTTTTGTTCTTCTCTTGAAGGTGTTCTTTTTGGCGGGACACAAAGAAGGAAGAGTCGACACAGAATGCGCTAAACGGGACTGGGGACTATTGCAAAAGATCTTTGCTGTCCAGAGAAAAAATAACGTAGTTATAACAGTGATGCCTCCACGACAGTTTGTCGCTTTAGGCACCTTTGAAAAGGAAACGGAAAGGAATAATAATTGGTGACTACCCTTTTAAAAAGCTGTGTCGTTTGCTACATCTATGACTATTGTTGCAACTTATACATTACTTGTGAACTCATAATATCTTCAAATAAATGAAATGGATTGCCCTTTTGGGTATCTTCAATGATATTGTAGGTAAATGTCAGTTTGTTAATTGCTAGATCATTAGAGTGTATATCCACTGATACTTCCGAATAGAATTGGTGCAAGGCCTTAGAGCCTTTTGCGTTTAACCCTAAAACCAAGATGCATTGTTGCATTTAACCCTAAAACCAAGATGCATCGTTGCATTTAACCCTAAAACCAAGATGCATCGTTGCATTTAACCTAAAACCAAGATGCATTGTTGCATTTCATTCTGCATTGTTGCATTCAAACTGCAATGACAAGCAGTGGAATTTGCTCACAAATGAATTAATAAATACTATCATTTTGAGAATTCAACATTATCGTGCCTGTATAGCTATTAGAAGCAATCACACTCCTTATTGAATCTGATTTTATCAGTTTATATACTGTATTTTTGGTATATAAACATTTTGTGTGTACAGAAAAAATAAGCCTACTACTTTTCTTTTTTATGTTTAACTTTGGAAAAACATTAACCAAAAAAAATTTCACAAGTTTATTCATTCATTTCTTTAATTTTTGGAAACCAGTGTTCTTTAATTTCGAGATAACTTTAAAGCTTGAACTTTTTTTTAAATAAAAAAATAACCTAAGATATAAGATGCTAGAATTGCAGAAAGAAGCAACGGTATATTTAAAAAATAGGTTTTAGTGTGTAAGAGGCTTTTTAATTATGCTATTCTCTCTCCCCTCATTTAATTATTCTTTTTTCTAGCTACAAAATTTAGGTTTTGTAAATCTCCAGATGTTACCTATCCATTTAAATGTTTTCATATACATTCTCTATTGTTATTGAAGGATATATATATGTACATAGAGCTAACAATACTTATACATATACATGAATTAGCCACTATTAATGTAAAACAAATAAGTTTAATAATTAAGATTATTTGTTTTACATTAATAATGGCTAATTTTATCAATAGTTGTTTAGTTAATAATCGATTTGCATCTGATTACATACATTCAAATTGATTTAGACCTACGAAGAAGATTGTTGCTTACCAACTTAGGGGAGTGAAAACCACCATTTCGCTGCAAAAGACCCCCTCAGCTGTCGAGTGTCTGTTTTCCCTAACCCATGAATGTAACGCGAATATTAACAGGGGTGGGGGTAGGCAAACCCAAACAAGAACCTTCCCCCCCTCAACTCGAGAGGGAAGCACAATGGATGGGGGCCCCGCAACGGAATGGGGCACAAAAGACCGCCCGTAATAATGATGATTTAGTCTCTCTGTTACGCCCGTTTAGGGCACATTGATTGGTTTACTTTGTGGTGGTAGCAGCTTCAGACGATTCTGGCGATCAGGGGGTTTCGAACGAAAGTGGATTAGGCTATGGTTGGGTAAGTAGGCTCCCAGCAATCCTGTTAAAGGAGGTAGGTTCTTGGGTATCAGGGTGTCCAAGGAGAAAAAAAAAAAAAAGGTTCCCCTCCTCATTTCTTTATGAAACAAGTTTTTTTTTTTTTTTTTGTGAGGGGAAATAACGTGTGAAAGGTGGAAGTTTCCAACAAGAGATATAAGGCACCAGTCCGTGAATCGGTTGTAGTTATCAGCCAATAAAATTGCTTATTTGTTCACTGTAGGTAAACGCTATCACTCAAGTACGGGAGGGGGGGGGGGGGCTGAGAAGACTGAGAGGAAGCAGCAGCAGCACCTTGGCCTGGTTAGACATACAAGATCCTTTTTCCTGGCAATTATGGATGGCAGATGATGTTTGTTTGGCAGTGCTTTGGTTATTGTCATGTTTTTATAGTATAATATGATGCTATGGTGTTTTTAAGTGTTGCTACCACTCCCTGTGAGTTATGAAGGTGAAATTATTGCTCTAGGAAATAGTCTTAGTGTGGAATAAAGATAAATGCAAAGAAATACTTAGAATCAGGTTTTACAAAATCTTTGTCATAATTACACTTAATTCCTCCACACGTTACTTCTGGTAAATGAGTAGGACAAAGAAAACTATTGTACATATATAAAACTTTTCTATATCCATATCCGAGACAATTTTTTTGGTTGCCAGGCTTAATTTGAATAAATAAAGAATCTGAAGTGAGTCATAATGGTATGGGGATGTGAAGCAACAAGGACTATAATCCCTAATCACTATACATATGAACAGTTAGTTTTTCCTTATTTTTAATATGTCACTCTCCACAACGCTCTACGATCGTGTTAGACCGGGACCTACGGTTTAAAGTGGATTCCGAACCACTACAAATATCCATGGCACCGCCGGGACTCGAACCCGAAACACGTTAGCCACTCGGCCATTCAGGCCCAAGTCTTAAAGGATTATTTAAAACACTTAACAGCAAATTAGGAAACAAAAACACATACACTTTTTATTCTGAATTTAACTAATATGTTGCTAACAGAAATCGAAATTAATTTTCTTATATTACAATAAATTTTTTATTAGGCTATGTGTTAGCTATTGTTGTCTCATAAAAGGCTTTTCATCTCTAATTCTATGACAATGAGGAAATCTAGACGTATAAATATTCCTTTCGTTTAAACAGACATCTTTATATAAAAAAGTATCTGGTGAATCGTGATATTTAATCAGTAAAAAATGTTAAAAAGAATAGTAATTGAATTCTCAATGATGACTCTTCACATTGTCGAAAACTGGTTGCATCTTATTATCAAATTATGATAATGAGTATAGTTTTAAAATTTTTTATTTCAATTTAACAGTCATAATGAACGACTAAATATGTTTCATACTGTAAAACAAGAAAATATAGATAAAAATCTTTTAAACCTTTTCAAATTATTTTTTCCAATGCAAATGTTATCTACTATATCATTAATAAAATTAAATAAAAAGGAAAAAAAAAATAATAAATGGAAAGCCTTTTAAATATTTAATATTTTTTTAAAACGCAAATATTAGTTACTATACAATTTTGAATAATATTTTAATTATGGTTTATTATTATTATTAGTTTTTTTCAATTTCTTCTTTTTTTTATAATATCTATAATAATAGTATTCGTTTTCAAACATTTCAATATTTTCAACACTATTACTACTTCAGTTTAAGTGCTTATGCTCACATTAAGACTTATAACTTCAAATTTAACAATAAATATTTCTAATATTTTCAATCGTGAAGAAACGAAAAATAAAATTATAATGATACATTTTAATTTATGCAATATTAGTGATTAATTTAGGAAATTCAGCGTCAGACAGGTCACCAGCATTCCACTGTAGTATATTTAAAGTTCGGATGACGCATGATTTTTCGCATAGTCATTGCAAGTATTCAAAGAATCTAGTCGTTACTCATTTAGCACCACCCAGGTGCCACGAGTGACTTGAGGTTGTTACGGACGCGGGAAACATTATCTCCCAGGTCTGCAATTGTAATAAAAATAAAAATAACAAAATATCAAGTTCCTTAATGAAAATTATAAATACATCCTTTCCGGTGGATTCCATCACATGTTGGAATTGAAGAAAACTAAAGGGCAAATCATTTGACAAAAAAATTAACAGGAGTTTCTGGACAGTATCCTGTCCTTCTTGACTCTTACTAATCTTACTCTCTGAGAACTATGAGAATTAAAATTAAGTCATCGTATAATAGTGAATTATTATTTAACACCAAAGGAAAGGTCTGGAAGACAATCGGGGATGATTGGAAAAAGAGTGGAAAAAAAGGTTGTTACCAATTTTAGATTAAGAACTGGGCACGACTGCCTGGCCAAAATAGGGATTATGAATTCTAAGATATGTGTTTTATGTAAGGCAGAGAAAATGAATAAGGTCCATCTACTTGCTTGCTCGGGACTAGACTCTAACCTACGACAGAATGGTGGTTTGTGTACTTTTTACTGGAAGGGCCAGAGAAAGCATGTCCTGATCACATGGACTTTTATTAGGGTGCTTCTAGCTTTTTAAATTTTCATCCTTAGAATATTTAACTTGTTTTTAACTGTTTGTAAGGTTTTCGGGCGTTTTGTTAAAAGTGTCTAGTCACTTTGATTTGTTTATGTGTTCTTTTTGTTTCTACGGTAAGCAACTAAATTTGCATGGATTGAGTTCCAATAAAGCCATAGTTAGCAACAACATATTAATAATTAATAGTAAAATATGAAACAGTTCTATTTTTCGGTACAACATCTTTTCTAAATAATAGTATCTTTTTGATACGTTATGTAGTTGGAACTTTTATATTCTAACAATTCAACAAAATTCATTCTATAGATAACTCAAATAACAAAAGAATAATTTTAAAAATATAAAAACTCCTGAATAAAAGTTGGTAGAAAAGTTGAAAATCAAAACTCAAAAATTTAAGTATTGTACCGATAAAAACTTATGGCGAAATTATTGCAAGAATTAAACAGGCTAAAATTCAA
Source organism: Caerostris extrusa (assembly GCA_021605095.1). NCBI lineage: Eukaryota > Metazoa > Arthropoda > Arachnida > Araneae > Araneidae > Caerostris > Caerostris extrusa. The sequence goes on along the minus strand of BPLR01004371.1, from coordinate 46,858 downwards.
TTCCTTAATTTATTCTTTGACTTTTCGGAAAATCGAATTAATTTTTTATTGTTAACTCTTAATTTTTTATTTCATTTTTTAAACTTTTAAAATTTTCAGTATTGATAAAAGCATTTTATTAATAATATTTTATTAATTCATATTTTATTAAAAATTCATTAATTCAGAAATTATTAAATTGGATATTAATTAAAATGCGATGTAATTCTGAGATCCATGAATTTTTGTATAATAAGCATTTAAAATTTAAATTAAAAATTTAATTTTAAAATGAATTTAAAAATTATCAATTTTCTTTAAATATTTACAAAACATGAAAACATGAAACAAAATTATGAGACGAAAATCTTTAAAATCAAAGAAATAAACTGAATCTCTTTTTACATACAAAGCAAGAGATTCGACTGTCTGTATTTCTTAAAAACTACAAGATGTTTCGATTTTTCCTTTGAACTTATTATTTTTTTTTTATCTCATGTATGGTTAAAAATTAGGAAAGAGTCTTTAAATTATTGTTTTAATTAAATAAAAACTATTTTTCATTCATGAATTGCATTTTGAAAAATTCTTTTCAATAATCATCTGTTTTCATCAACATGGTTCTTAATATTCGCATTAAAAATGGGAAAATAATAATAATAATTTAGAATGATAAGAGAATTATAAAGGATTATCCGTGATAAGAGTTCTAATACCGAGAATTATAATGTCATTTTGATAAGATCTTTTTCAATTCAATAAAATTATGGTTTTTAAAATAAAAATCATAAAAGTCAAACATTCTAAAACTATATTAGTTAAAAAAAAAAATTGTCTGCTTTTATTTGCAAATACTGTAGTTCCCATAAATGAATGTATATTTAGAAATCTTCGAGGAAAAACGTTTTATGATGGTTAAATTTAAAAATATTCATTATTAATGTTGAAATTTATTCAACATTATATATTCAATTATATGTTCAACATTATTTATTATTATATTATGTTGAATCTAATGTTATTGAATTAATGTTGAATATAAGTTCCTAAAAATTTTCTCTGAATTTTTCTCTGATATTTTTTAATTAAAATTATCAAAATAAATAGTTTATTATCAGCCGAATATATTTCCAGATCATATGAGCCAGCATGTCAGATAAGATTAAATTACTAAATAAAACATTAATTATAAAATTAATCTAGTTATTAATCTTTTAATGATAGCTTTATTGAATTTTAGTTTTATGTATAGTTTTAAATGCTTAAAAATGATTTTATATCTTTTTTTTTTTTTTTTCTCAATGCTAGGCATTTGACCATCATATTTAATGGCCCTGATATGACAGAAATAAAGCAGATTAAGTGTTACAAAGGATTTACCATATTGCATTATAACCAAAGTAGATATAGGTTTGAACAACCATTGAACTACATGTGAGACATCTGAGTACGTGTAAAGAATAGAGCTTCAATGTTATAAATAAATTGAATTGTAGAGTGAAGTTTGTATTTGTAAATAACATAATATCTGTGAGCAAATCGCATAGTATCATTAAAAAAATAAGATGTTTGATTTAAGAATTTACTGTTGGCTTCATTATTACAAACTTAAGTAAGCTGAAGTAATTTGGTAGCTGATGTTAGAGAGCCAAAGGTGCTTGGTTCGCAACTCGACAAGCAATGCCGTACCTAATGCTTCGGGGTCTACTTTGGGGATTTATTTGACAAACCTACACATTAGTATGTCCTTCACTAGGTTCAACGGGGATGGGAGGATTGGTTTGGTTTGTCGCCCTACGGTCATTTTGTGAACACTTTGGATTAATTAGACCGGGACCTACAGTTCTTACGTGGATTCTGAGATGGTATGAAGCTGCCATCTTTGAGGAAGTAGGTCTAAATGCTAGGTAGGAGGTATAGTAATAAAATTTTTATGCAACTTCATAATCCTGAAGCTGCTTACACAATCTGAATAGTGAAGTACTTCAGGTAAAAAAAATCCGTCTAACGTGATATTCAAAATTAACATCATGATCCCTATCCTTATTAGATTTTTACGTTTATCCTAGTCACAGATAGCTTATAATCGATATTTGTAAATAAAGCTGAACTATCTTTTTTTTTAATTTAAATACTTATGATAACCCTTAGTTAAACGTAACTATGAATTCCATAAAATGTTATCCCTATCTCCATAAATAGAGGAAGTCCATTTTTCTGCTGCAAGATCTTGAATACTTTTAAAGAGGTCGCCATCAAAACTGAACCGCCATCATTGCAGACGCAAACATAAACATCAACAATGCAAACGCACTTTATTTCTTGGCAAACAGCGTATTCTATACATGCGTTTGTTTGCCCACTGACAATGCGATCATACCTCCGTGAAATGGTCCGCTAATGCGTTTAAAACTTCCGAAATTCGCACTGAGGGGAGGGTCAGAGCGTCTCTCTGCAAAAGAACACCCCCCAGCGGGGAGTGACAAGTTCGCAGAAAAGACCCCTTTGTGCCTTCATCAGCCCTGTTTGTGAGGGGAGTGGACATCGCCAACCTTCCTAATGGACACCCCTTTGTGGCAAATGGAGATGTTTCGGGGAGATAGGGTAAAAATAGATGTTTAAGGAGGGGCGAGAACGTTTTGCCAATTTATAGAGCTTTTGTGTGATTTCACAGTTGAATGACGTGAGTGGCAGTTTCATTGGTTACAGTTCGATGGGAAAATGTTAGGGATCTTGTTTAAAAAACAGTTTATACATATGTGTGTTTAAAACACATCACGGCTCTCTTGATATTTGATATAATTAAATTAATCTTTTAATACTGTAATATGAATTCCTGCATTATGGCAATGTTGTAGCTAACGTCTTTTATTGATACGCTCTACGGTCATTTTGTGCACACTTTAGACTAATCAGACTGGGACCTACTATTTAACGTGGATTCCGAACCACTCACAAACATCGGCAGGATTTGAACCTGAAGCCTGTGGTACCATGTAGACATGTATTGGAGAAAATCACAGCATTCTGGCCACCTTTATTTAGTATTAAATTGGGGGAAATTACAAGGCATTTTTGCCTCATACATGATTTTTACGAAAGGTTTCGGGAATCTTAAGAAAAAGCAAACAAAATCAACATTTCCAAGAAACCTAGCACCAAACTTTTTTTATTTATTTAAGAGTGCTAAATGTAAATCTCGATTTTGTACAGAATTTTATAAATTGGAATTCATTTTGTTTCTGATCTTTTTTTTTTTTTTCTTTATGTACTTATATAGACTTAATATTTCCGGATATATATTATTATTGAACTCTTTTTAAAGGCATATTAAACATTTTTGTTTTGTAAATTAATGTGTAATCCTGATTGTCGTAAACATCAATAACAACAGTTTTTTTTTAATTTTTACTTCTAGAATTAAAAATACAAATTTTGGATCGTCTTTAGAAGTTTGAAGCCGATTACAAGAGATGACGACAAAAAAAGTTTTGTAATATTAATATGCAGTACTTTTACTATTTTAAAAATCTCGTTTTCTTGCAAATTTTTTTCCCTCATAATATAAAAATTTTCCAACAAGTTTTTTTTTTTTTTCTTTTTTAAACGTGTTCTATAGAATTGCACATACAATCAAACTACAATTGTAATAAATTATGCTAGACAATACGATAAACTTTTTATTTTAACTCGCGTTTCAAAGTATGTTCAAAAAAGTTTAAAGGAAAAAAATCTAGAGTTACGACTGCTGTTTTAAATATTAAATTTGGGTTATATATGTCGAAAGTCTCTTGGGCGTCTGTGAATAAATTATAACAAAATTGTAAATTCCAAGTGAAGAAAATGATGAAGATTTCAGTAGAAACTAGATATTTGACAAGATCTTTTGTTAAGATTAAATAGAGTAAGATTTTAACTAAGAAATTTTGTATTTGTTTTATCAAAATATATGCTTTGGAAAAAAATGTTCTTAATTTTATTGCCAAAGAAATACTATTTTGAATTAAATTATAGTTCTTAAATCTTATAAGAAAGCATTAACAAACAAAATTATAAGAAAAGTTTCAACAAAATTTAATTTAAAAATCAATTTTTTTGTCTAACAACAATATTATTAATTTTTAAGACTTACATTGAATCTTATTATCTTACGGATCGTGTTATTATTTTTCTTGTGTAAATGAAATAAGTATTTTTTGAAAATTTAATATATTTGTGGCTAGTTAAATATTTTAAATTTGCTTTATTTCTTTTTGTTTTTATTTGTTTTTTTAATTTTATATTCCTCATTTAGAATGATAGTGATTATTTTTTCATTCATACTACACAAATTTTACAAATTACTCTTTTAAAAAATTGATAATTATTGTTTAAAACAATTCTAATTTGATTTGTCTGAATAAAAAATGCCATTTCTATCTTAATTTAAAAAGTTAATTTTTTTAAATAATAGCATTTTTAAAAGTGCACAGTTTATAAATAAAACAATTACTATTTATAAAAGTATGTAAATTGTATGTATCCAAATATTTACATCCTATTTTTTAAATAATTTCTATGAAACATTTTTTAACGAATTTCATCAATTATATTCCGATTATATTGTAAAGCTTATTTTCCACAAAGGTCAATTATTTTTAATAGTTATTTAGATTAGATAACTATTACGAATTTCTATAGAATTAGAATCCATATATTGATATCAAGCAATTTTAATATCAAATTTTTCTTTTGAAGTAATCCAAACAGCACATTATTTCATCGTTCCAGTTTTCATATTCAAGGTGAATTTTTTATTAAATCTTGTATGTTGTGGCGCACATTTAAGAATTATTTATATTTCTATCACTCTATCAGGAATGGAGCGATTCCGTTGATAACTGGTTCGTTAGATAAATTTACAATCGAACAATTGGGAAAGGGCAAGATAAATCTGTATACCGTAGAGTCTTATCTTTGGATTAAAAAATAGAGTTAAATCCGTTTGCCAGTTGCCGCCATTGTAGAGACTCTCTCTGAACTACTGTGGTATCAATAAGTTCCAGTTTCAATTAAGATAAAGGCACATTTTTTTTTTGGAAGGTTTGGTTTGTCGCTCTACGGCCATTTTGTGCACGCTTTGGGCTAATTAGACCGGGACATACAGTTTAACGTGGATACCGAACCGCTCATAAACATCCATACCACCGCCAGGATTCGAATCTGAACCTGACGGCCAAAGGCCAGAGTGCTAGCTATTGGGTTGACACCTTTGACATAGAATTTTTTTTTTTTTTTTTTTTTTACAGCAATATGCTTAAAATAAATGAATATGTACCACAATTGCAAAATTAAAGTTTTTATTTATATAAAGCTTTACTTTCCGCATCGGATCAATAAACTTTTGGTGGAGTACAACATACAAAAATATTATCAAACTAGAGAGAAACATCTTCATGAGAAAATAAATTTAGAGCCATTTCCATGCATGTACAATGGATGGCTGACATACGGAATAAATTCTCATGTAGAAATCAAAGCGCAAATGAAACTAATTTCGTTGCCTAAATTTACTATTTTAGTCAAATAACCAATTTTAAGTTATAAATTTCGGGTTAAGCAATTCATTTCGTAAAGGTGGTGTTAAAGCAGGACGTCATCTAATATCTAGAGTAGGGTGTCCAATCTCTTAAATATATTGAGCAGTTTAAGGAGAAGAGAGGGAGGGGGAGGGGGAGAGAAAAGTCACGTATGCTTCATTTAAAAAAGAAAATCGTCTTGCACTGCATACATTTACTGCATTATGAATCATTTAAACATATTGATTAACACTAAACAAGAATATTAATAAACTTATTTAAGATAACCATTATAACCACTGAGCAAAAAAACAATGTAGATATTAATCCGTATTTTCTATGTATGTATATATATTTGTTTAATTATTTAGCAGGTCAAGAATCAACTGATACAAGAGATACTTAAGAAAAATGTATACGAAAAAAAAAAAAAATTCTAATAGTTAGGCGTTTGAATAAAATCAAAGCTCCATAAAATTTATTTTTATTTTATTTCATTTTATTTTATAAATATGCAAAATAAATAAATATGTAAATTTTCTTAAAAAGTTAACGTTATAAAAATCTTAAAAATATCATGATTTCATGTCGTATCACAGGGATGGGCAAATTTTTTAGGTCGCGGTCCAAAATAAATTTTTCCAAAATTTTAAAAACAATATACAAGTATTGCAATTTAAATATGTTAATGAGATGACTGAAACTGCGATTTCATTTTTAAAAGTTCCTTATAGTGAGTTTCGAAGTGAGATGTACTGATTCTAAGGAACGAGGCTAAATGCTCATCCGTTAGTCTACTTCTGAAATAATTCTTTTTAAGCTTCATAGTTGAAAGCACTTGTTCACTTATATAAGATGAAGCAAACATAGCACTGATTTTCTGGACGTGAGATATTAAATTTGGGATACTTACTTTCGATAAGGATTTGTAAAACTCTAACTTTGGCATATTTAGAAACAACTGCTTGAGATGATTGTTAGATTGCAACTCAATATAACTCAACCCTCAAATCTGACCTCACTGCTTCACAATTTACGTTGAAGATAAAAATATCCAATTCTGTTTGAATGGCACTGAACTGTACCGATTGAAAGCTGTCTGTGCTTGTTATTTCTGTCGATTTATGTTTTGTAGAACAAAAATAAAGAAAGTAAAAAAATCATCAGTCCTTTGAAAAAATCGAAGAAAAAAATAATATTTAATCAAAGTAGAAAAGGAAATGAATGTATAATATATAAATATATAAATTTCTTTTCTTTTAATTTGCCTCGGATTGGCAAATTAAAATTCTATCCGCGGGCCGGATAGAACCTTCTGGCGGGCCATAGTTGACCCATCCCTGTCGTAGCATATTCATAATAGTGCTAGGCCGCATGATGTTTTCATAGCCCTGGGACTTGAATAGAGTAGTAAAGAAGTTGCAATATTGATTATTAGGGTATTATAGGTTGGTAATAATACTGCGGGAAAAATACATAATATTAAACTAATCTAATTTAACAAACTAAGATCCGTTTTTAGAATTTTTTTTTGTTGGGGATAAAAAGTTATTCCAATAATCGACTTATTTTAGTTGACTTATTCCATAAAAATAGAAATAATTTTACATGCATCTGAAATTGGGAGTAATTTCAAATCACACATTATAGAAAAAGAATATTTATTGCCATGCTAGTTTTGTTAAAAGTTACAATTCTCTACAAATTAAAGTGTTCGAGATTAAGATAAAGTTCCTTTAAATTGATATTACTTTGTGTATATTTGTTTAACAATGATTTAGATTTAGATTTTGTATTTGAGAATCGCATAAATAAAAAAAATTTAAAAAAAAAAAATTTAAAAAATCTCGTAATTGGAGAATTTTTTTAATGTTATAACCAAAAATAAAAGCTCTATGAATACCATAAAATGCATCATATAATTAGTTTCAGTAATTATTTCTCCTTTGAACAACTATATAAAATTATATATTAAACGCATTTATTTTTAAGTTCTGAATATTATTTTAATCTTTTTAATTTTATGTAAATGTATAGACGTCGGCCTGATGTTGCTTTTTATCATATGTCAATGCTGAATCATCCATTTTCCTTTAAAAATTCATTTTAACTTCTAATTTTACCATTTAACTTATGCTAAAATGTCATATAACAATTAATTTTTATAAAAATTAAAACATGGAGCATAACCCGGTACTAATCTAATAAAAAAAAAAGTAATAATTAGAATATTAAAAATATTTCACACTGTAGTTTATAATTTATTAAAAACTGATAAATCAGAATTATTGTTCTATATATGTTTCTTTTCCTTCTTACAAAAATATCCTCAAATGCGTTGGTTGTCATTACATTAGATATTTACATTCATTGACATTGGCAAATGCTGGCTTCAGGAAATTTAATGTGAATGCTAAAAACATATTTCATTTCATTAATTTAACTGAACAAAATAGTTGTGGTTGCGTTGAAACATACAATAAGAAATGCAAGCCTATTTGGTTTATTATACAGGGTGTCCCAGCAAGACCAGATAAACTCTGCACAGCCAGATTCGTTGTTTGAATACATAAAAAATGCCCATAGAACTGTACCTCTACGACCCATAGTTTTCGAGAAAAAAATGCGAGAGAAAATGTATGACGTCCTATCCGGTTCACGAAAAAAAAAAAAAAAAAAACCTTTATTCTAAACATGAACATCAGTATTCGCACAATTTTAAATAGGAAGATGTTCGAAATGTCAACCCGCAAATGGAGGCATGCGCGCGTTTTCGTGCCATTCCAAAGTGCTAGAGCGTACCCCGCGCAATGGTACGTTCTAGCATCGTAGTGAATTGGTTTATCGAGACACAGTTACTTCAGAAATGGACTTAGTTTCTTGTCTCCATAGTATGTTTACTTTTGTGGACACTACGATGCTAGAACGTGTACAGTCAACCCTGCAGAGCTGGCTGTGCAGAGTTTATCCGGTCTTACTGGGATACCCTGTATATTTGTCAAAGCACAAGTATTATAAATTAATCCAAAGAAACCATTTGATTACATAATTTCCTCTTAATAATAATATAATATAATATTAATTGGATCATTTCACTACTAATCGCATTTGTGCTTAGTAAATTCATAAATTAATTTTTATTAATTAAAATTAATCAAATTTATAGTTTACTTTTGCCGTATTGTTTATTATTATACAGAAATACACCTAAGTTATGCAATAGGCGAGTTGAATTTGTGCCTGGATACCATATTGCTTATAAATAAGTAAAAAATTTTTTTAACTGAGACTAACAAAAACACTAATTCAGAAAAAATATTTAATAAATCTGTAGTTTTTATATATTCAACAATTATTTAAGAGACAAGCCGTATTGCCAAGTTTTTGAATTTGTGAAATTTTCCATTTTTATCCCTAAGAAATAAATAAATAAATAAATAATAGAAAAACCAGAAAATATTGATTAAGTTGAAGATTTTTCGTAATCAAAATATACTAGAATCGATGGAGTTTGTAGGCTAAATTTAAAAAAAGACGGAAAAAAATATTTAAAAAAAAAATAATAAATAAATTGAATATAAAATTAAAAAAAAAAATGAGCACTGATTGGGAATTGAAATTTCCTTTTTAATGATTTTCTGTAATAGAACAAATAAATTAATTGAATCACACGGTGGTTTCCATAGCGACACTATTTTTATCAATAAAGTCAAGATAATGTCAGAAATTTGTAAGTAACTGAAAATTACACCTCGAACAAACCGGGTGTTCGCGAAAATTCCTTATCCAACCTAATAAGAAGTATGCGAAAAAAATTCAATTTCAATTTTATAAAATTAAATAAAATTTGAAAAATCCCTTAAAAATCAGAATTAATGAATTTTATTATTAAAAGATTAACAAGAAAAATATTTCAACCTTTAAATCTTTCTGCGAAGAAAAAATATATCTGCCTCAAAATTTTCTACAATCCAATTTTTTTTAAAAATAAACAACATGCAACAGAAAAAAATAAACAACATGCAACAGAAAAAAATAAACAAACAACGAGGAAAATATTGAAAATCATTGATAAATATCAGAGACACAGGTACGGATTGCAACATGCGAAAATAAAAGTTTCAGCAATAACATATACAGAGCCAAAACAAATCAGCCGCAGGAAAAAAAAAAAAAAAGAAAAGAAAAGTGGTGATACTGCTTTTCCCATGAAACTAAAAATAAAAAAAGAAAAACGCAAATGGAAACTACACAAAGGGCAGAGGCGGAGATCACACGGGTGAAAGATGGGGGAAGGGGGTGAAAAACCAATTGAAAAGGAGATGCCTAATCGCAGGACACCCTTAAAATTGGCCTTCCACTCCGATCGGATCTAATGAGACGTTAATTCTCTGCTTTTCCACTTTCCCGCTCGCATTGGGCGGTGCCACCCGCCAATCAGGGCAGCTATCCAATGGGGGAGCGGGGCAGATCAGCCAATGGGACTACAGGGGCGGAGCACAAACACGAACGCGATCGTTGGCGCGGGAGTTCACCTCCTCAAGCTAGCAATCGCTCTCGGTGACAAAACACGTTTTCCCATGATGTGCCGAAGTGATCCCTCGTTCACTCTCAAGAACGTACTGGGGGCCGCTGACCAGGGCCCCTTTGCGCCCCCAGCGGTCAATCCAGCCGCCGCCCTGGCAGAATACCAGCGACTCCAGATCTACGACTATGGAAGGTTGCGGTTTCATCCCTTTATGCATTATGGTCTTGCCGGGGCTTTTCCGGACACTGCTCAGTATGGATTCACCAGCCCCTTCGTCCGGTTTGATCCCAGGGGCAGATTCGCCACAGAAGAACCCAAGCCTCAGCACAGCTACATAGGTCTCATAGCCATGGCCATCCTCAGCATTCCAGAAAAGAAGATGGTGTTGTCCGACATTTATCAGTATATCCTGGATCAGTATCCCTACTTCAGGAACAGAGGTCCAGGCTGGAGGAACAGCATCCGCCACAACCTGTCTCTCAACGACTGCTTCATCAAGGCAGGTCGCAGTGCTAATGGCAAAGGGCACTACTGGGCTATACATCCAGCTAACATAGAAGATTTTAAAAAGGGCGACTTCAGACGCCGAAAAGCACAGAGAAAAGTCCGCAAGCACATGGGGCTGTCCGTGCCAGATGACGACGACAGCCCTGCTCCTACTCCCCCACCTAGACCCCCTTTGGAGACTGCTGCCACTCTGGTAGATCCACAAAGGCACCACAAAATGCTGCAAACACCTCCTAAAATAAACTTGGGGCGCCAAAAGAGACAATTTGATATGGAAAGCCTGCTGGCACCGGATCCTGCCCCATCATCATCAACATCACCCCAAGGCATTGTTGACTGTGACAGCCCTCGCTTGAATTCCTTTGACCCTTCTCCTGGATCTGAGAGTCCGAAAGACGTGCTGCCCCACACCTATTTCCAACAGCCCCAGCAGCAATCACCCTCAGCAATGCGTCGGGCCATGCAATGGACAGTGTCTTTGCCCATACAAAATGCTGCTGCTCTTCCGCAGAGAATGAACGCCTTCACACCCTTCGTAAACCCCCTGCTGGCCCTCAGCGGCCCAGGCAGCCTCATTACTCACCTATTCTGTGTCAGGAAGGGGCGCAACAGCCGAAATGAGCCCCCTGCAGTACATCCCCGGCACAAAAATAACCTCATCCACCGATGGCAGGACTCAGTGAACAGAGTGGGTCTTCAAAACGACAGCAAAGTGAGTGAGCAGTGACTAAATGTGATCCAAGTCATTAAAGCAAGTCATTAGAAACATAAAATTGACTGGACAGTTAAAAGAAAGAATTAAATTATTAGAAACTTTTATGAATGAAGCCTATAAATGAATATTAATTAAAAATGAAATCGTAGTGGCAATGACCATTATTTCATGCCATAAATGTTACCAATTTTGGTGAGTCTTTAAAAAAAAAAATGAATGTTTTTAAAAGACTAGCAGAAATTTTTCTTGCACTGTGATGATAGATCAATTGGTGTATTTGAAATCAAATTTTTATGTTATAATAATGAAATCAGTCTCTTAAAACAGAAAATTTATTGAAGCAGGAAAATTAAAAAATTTTTTCATTGAATAAATTTTGTAAAGCTTTTAAGTTGTAGTTTTCATTCATGTTAGCTAAGAAGTTAAGGCATACTAGAATTAAATTGTATATATTACAGATGTTTAAATTCTATTATTATTAGAGAAAATCAATTTAAAAAGCTAATAAATACTTATTTAAATCTAAAAAAAGTTTTAATTCTGATTTTAATGCAGTTTAAAAAAATTGCTTTTAATTTATTAATAATATTATTGGTGTTAAATGAAGAACATATTTAGAATAACACAAATTTAAAAACATAGCAGTAAGTAAATGAACATTAATTGAATTAATCTCCTGTTTAACATAAATAATAACCTTCAATCTGATTTAAATACAAACTCATAAGATATAATTAATTTATGACAATTTTAGATTATGTGTTTTAAAAGATTACTTTTCAATATTTTTTATACATTAACTGATATATTTACAATAATATTTATATTTTAAATTTAAGGCAAATGATACTCTCAATCTCCAAAATAAGCATTTAATTTATTTTAACGTACATTTTTTTTGTAATAATTTTGTTATGTATATGATAATTTTATATTATATTAATCATTTTTGTTAAGAATAGCTTTTATAGCATTAAAATAATTTACATTAAAAGTTTTCTAAAAGCAAACATCTATAATTAGGAAAAATTTATGTTTTAAAACGTATTAAGTATTTTAATACGTTTTAATCATATTAATATCATTTTATATTCCCAAAAACTGAAATTTTGGAAAAAAATTTTTTTTTTTTTACCATACTATTAAGCTGTATTTCGAAAAAAATTACGTAATTGGTTTAAATTAAATGTCAAAAATTATAAAATTCATTTATTGACACTATCGAAACAAAATTTATTTCATAACACTATAAAAATTAACAATCAAATTAAAATATAAATTATTATTATATATTATACTATTATTTAAAAACTAAATTAAAATACAACACTATAAAAACATCTTTTAGATATTCAAATGTTATAAAATGTATTTCAAAACATCTTCAAAAAGTTTATTTTTATGAAATTTAAAATGAAATTCAAAGCAAATGTGAAATTCTTTTAAAATTAATTTTTTAGTAAGATAACAAAACGTAAAATATTATTCGTATAGCTTTATAATCTAATAACAATTAAATATCCATCTTTCTTGACTTTCATTACAATGCAAGAAAAAAAAAATGAAAATTTTCTGAATACTAAATATTCCTGAAACAAAAGCCTCAACAAGTGTCATCGGTAACAAAAAATCGAAACATTCTTGATTAGGAACACAAACTATTATGAACATCAGGTGATTTCTTCATAAAAACATTAACTATTGAATGTGAAAGAACAATTACCTTTACAAAAAGTGTTCCAAGAATGAACTGAACTATCACTCGTTGAACAATTCAAGGAACAAATTGTGTCTGTTGATCATCAAACTGTAAGATACTTCTTTTTCTCTATTTATTATTGTAATATCCTCTTGTGTATATTTAGTTAATGCATTATTCTAACATAAAGACATGTTTGAAATTTATTCGTCTAGATTGTCTTATTGCTTGTTGTTGTTTATGTAAGTTAAGTACAAAATATTTTAATTTGAAATAGTTCTATATTAAAAGAATCGTTGAAAAGATAGAAAGGTAGCCAAAAATCGTGTAGTAAAAAATGATATATTCATTTGTATCATTAGTGATAAATAAGTTTTAAATATATAATAATTTCTATTATGGAAAAATAAAATTTAATTTTATTATTAGATTAGTTTATGTCTTATAACAAATACGTCAATTATTTATAAACATAAATAAATACTAGAGATCGTGGAGTTAACGTATAAAACTGGCTTTAATTTAATTCTTAACTGAATTTATATTATCTCTTATTGTATTTATGACATATTCCGCCAAATTATATACTTATCTATGCAAACAATATAAATGCAAACACAAATATAAATAAAACGACGCAAATAAAAATAAACGACGCAAACATAAATATAAATATTTCGAAGAAAAAAAATTAGTACATAAATTTCGAAAAATTAAAGATAAAAGTTTTGGTTTATATAGTTTGCATTATATGAATACAACATCATATCATATGGATTTTATAAAAATTAATATGTTCTAGAAATTTCAATTCGCTTTCAAATGAATTATGTATCTTATACTTAAAACCATAACTATGCCTTAACTATGCAGTGGTTATAGTAAAAAAATCGTTGGAAAAATAGAAAGGTAGTAAAAAAAAAAAATCATGTAATACAATTGATATATTCATTTGTATCATATGGTAATGATAAATAAGTTTTAAATATAAAATAATTTCTGTATAGAAAATAAATTTAATAATTTTAATGACTAATTTTTGATGTTTTATAACAAATACGTCAATTATGCATAAATATAAATAAATATTAAAGATCGTGGAGTTAATGTATAAAACTGGCTTTAATTAATTCCCTAACTTAATTTATGTTTTTTCTTATTGTACTTACTACGACTTATTCCTTAAAATTATATACTCATCTATGTAAACTTAAGAGCAATTAAATGTAAACAATAAACATTCATTATTAGAATATATTTATAAAGGAATTAAATTTTAATTTGATTTAAATGAAATTCACAAATTAAAATATAAATATTTCAACGGTTAATTAAAAAAATAGGGCATAAATTTTGAGAAATTAAATATAAAACTTTTGTCTTATATAGTATGCATTATATGAGTACAACTAATTCCATATGGGTTTTATAAAAATTAATATGTTCCAGATATTTCAATTCGCTTTCAGATGAATTGAGTATTTTATAGATAATTAAAAATATAGTATGAAGTAATAACTTCTCAGTTAATAATTTACAACTTCACACTTAATATTTAATCAACATGCATAATAACAAACAATCAATTTCTGAATTATGTGCTGTTAAATATTAACTAAACATAAAAGATTGATTTAGCAATTTATTAAAAAATTAGAGTTATTTTCAACTTAAATTTCATTTAATTATTTTAAAAATTTTGTAGAAATTTTAAGTTGCTTCCAATATTTATTTAATGATTTGTTCCCAATTTTAATGTATAAACCAAAATGTTTCAATAAATCAATGAAATACATTAGCGTTGTGATAAATGGATTTTAAAAATTTTTAATCATTTATCACAATTTATCTTTTGAATGATAAATTTTTGAAATGATTAAAATATTATAATGCTTACCGAAAAAACTTTTATTCATACACATTAGAGTAAACACCTCATACTTTTAGTCTTTAACCGAAATGATATGCTATACTTTACAGTTACATTATAAAAATTCAAATCAATTAAAAATTCTTACTTATACTTATTGCAAATGTTAAATAAATTTTTATTTACCTATATTGGAATCGTAATTATTTACAGGAATTAAATTATTCCTAAATAAAAATAGCATTACAAATTCTATCATCTTTTCAACAACAACAACAACAAAAAAATCTAATAATAAAAGTTGATGTGTAAAAATGTATGAGATAAAAATAAGCAATTTGGTTTCGACGCAAACGATAATTTGCATTATTAATTAAAACTCGTTTTTTTTTTTTTTTTTATTAAATTTCAACAAAAATAAATGATAAAAAAGAATGAAAAAAAATGCAAACGTTAGTGGTAAATTAATGTTCATTTTAGTGAAAAAGAAAATTCTAAAAATAAAATGTATTACAAGTTTTCTTACCTGTACTTATTGCAAATGGAAAATCAATTTTTATTTGCTTATATTGGAATAATAATTATTTATAGGAATTAATGTTTTCCTAAATGAAAATTGCATTAAAATTCTTTGATCTTTTCAACAAAAAATATTCTAATAACAAAAGTTGATATGTAAAAATATACGATATAAAAATAAACAATTTGATTTAAATGCAAACGATAATTTGCATTATTAATTAAACATTGTTTCTTTTTTTTTTTTTAGATTTTGACAAAATACATGATAAAGAATTTAAAAATGCAAACGATACTGGTAAATTAATATTAATTTTAATGAAAATTTTGAAATGAAAATGTTTTTTGTTATGCTATTGGTGCCTTAATAATGTTTACACTTTGTTTGAACTTTTACATCATGGTAACAACGTTTCACAGTAATAAAAAATTACTTATTGATAAAAAAAAAAAAAAAAAATTCTGAAATGTTTGATTGTTAAGTTATAATTTAATGTAAGCTATAATTGATTGCATTTCTATTTTTTAAAAAGTAAAACTGTTGAATTTATTATTGAATAGCTTTTTTTCTAACTTGAAAAAACATTTGAATCAATATATCCTGGACAGTGCACTTAATATAGCCTGCATAGCAAGATTAACGAACTCAATTCAATGCATTTTTGACAATCGATAAATATTTAACATAAAATACATTAAAATGCAAAAGATTTTTTAGGTCAACATGTATATGTGAACAAACTATTTTTTTCAGGAATATTAATAAGTAGAAAATAGATAACGTTAGTAATGAAAAAAAATAGAATAATAATAAATTTCAATTCTTCTCTACAAAAATTGAAACACAATTGTTAAAACAATACAATGTCATTTATCACATTAAATTTTTTTGTTTACTATTCAATAAATTTCATTGCTTAACTATACAGCAAATACAAATAAAATAACTAATTATTTTTATTTAACATTTTTTTTTTTTCTGAATATTTTCTCCAAAAGATTTTTTTTTGATTGTCCTATGTAGTCATTATTTTTTAACTACTTTACGACTATATCTGTTTTTCAAATACTTTACCATTACATTAGCTTTTTATAAAAATTTTTAATAGCTATGTATAATACTTATCATTTCTAGTTTTTATTAACTGCAATTATTTTTGATCTATTTTTCGTTTTGCATATGATCTTTTCAAATACTTTTTCATTATATCAGCTTTTAGAATAGTTTTTAAAAACTATATCTGATTATTATTATTCTTAGTTTTTATCAATTGCAATTATTTTTTTATCCTTTTTCGTTTTCCAATTGTTTTTAAAATAACTTATTTTCCATTTTCTTTTATTTTCGGTTAAATTCATAATTTCTGTATTTTTTCCATTATTTTCAATTCAAAAAGTTGCAAGTGATTTCATTCTAATTTAAACATTGTAAAGTTATGTCAAGATTTATAACTTTAAAATTAACTAATTTTCTACTAATTCTATTCTTTAATTTCTATTTTAACACTCATAAATTAAATAATTTCAATTTATAAGGTGTGAAATTGCTAACAAAATTTAATAGTTTTTTTCAACAAAAATTTGTTTTATATGAAAAATCAGTTTGGAAAATTAAAAACTTAATAATTCTGTTGTATCTGTAAATACTTTTAAGACGTATTTTCAAATATTATAACTATTCAAGTAATGCTAATTATTATACTTTTAAAAATGATTCAAATTCATAACTAAAAATCATTAAAATAAAAATTTACAATTTTTTTAAAGTTATGCATTTGTCTTTTGAAAAACAGTTATACTTCAAATGCAATCTCTACATTTACTTTGAGTGTGAAAGCTTGTTAAAAATTTCATATTTTAGAAAGAATTTAATGTATAAACTACATTATAATCATTTAAAACTCATTTATGTAAAGGTTGCAATTATAATTATAATTTTTTTCTTCATAACTTGAAGACTATTCTCTTTCTAATAATTATTAGTAATTGAAAATATTATTCAAAGAAAAAAAAAATAGAATTGTGAAGGAAAAAAAATTAAAAGAACGTTCGTTATATATTGTCACTTTATGTAATCAGAATAAACTTTAAAATAATTAAGTCAGTTGAAAATAATTATTTTGCAAAAATTCATAGAGCAATTCCTGCCATTTTCTTTCAAAATGTTAGGAAAATTTATTCAAAAAAAAATTTAACCAAAAAAATGATTATTGAATAATTTGTAAGTAAAATGTTTTAATTTATTTAACATATCAAGTATTTCGACAAACTTTAACTACAATTTTTGAAGCTTGATAACTGGATCTAAACTGAATCTAAAACTAAAATTTCTGATTTATTGTAGTTAAACGTACAATTTCTATCAAAAGTAAAATTTCTAAGTTTGCGATTTCCAGAAAGATACCTTCTTCTATTTTTCTATTATAAACTTTATACCAATACAAAAATACATGCATTTTAAAATTAGAAAAAGAAATACCATACATTTATTCTTTACTTTAAAATCATGCTTATTTATGTCAAATAACTCAATTGATTTTAAAATAAATTCACTTCATCAATCTCTTTTCTGCAATGAAAACTTAGAGAGTAAATCAAAGTTTACAATAATTGATCTTATATTACTCAATTTTAAGCTCAAATTTTTTTGACTTCGTTCAAAAGCCACCGAACAGAAATTCTTTACTTAGTAGTAATCAGCGGAAGGCATTATTTCAGTTTTCATATGAATTATTTAATTTTTAAAAAATAATTAAGCTTATGCTCTTATAATTTTGAAAATGGATATCAAATTTAAAATTAACTTCTGTACTTCAATAAATGAAATTTATTAAAGTTATCTATCGTTAAATAACAGAAATTGAGTATGAATAAACTCAAATTTATCGGAAATCAACTAAAAATTGTAAAACTTAATTCGTATATTTAAAAGAATTGGACAGAAATTTAACTTCTCATAAATTTCAGAAAATTAAATGACCGTATTTAACAACTAGTGAACACTATTACTTACGTGTTAATTCGTGAAGTACATATTTTGATTTTTTGAAATTTTATAGATCTAAACAAACATAAGTAAGGAAAATATTATTATTACTGTATAATACAAATTATTGAATAATTTATTTGGAAACTGGATTTTTTTGAATAAATTTCCCCAACATTTTGAAAGAAAACTACAGGAATTGCTCTTTGAATTTTGTAAAGAATTTATTTTCAGTTGAATTAGCTATTCTTCTAATTACATAAAGTAAACAAGTTACATAAGCAAATATTAAATAAATAAAAAGTATTAAAAAGTAAACAAACGTATATTATGAGACAATTTTGAGAGACATCAATGCATCATTCATATCAGTTACATTTTTACCAGTGATCAGAGTTACTTTTTTTCCTGTACAAACTATTCATCCTGAATAAATTACTTTTTTAGCAGTATTATTATTTTGCAAATGTATTAATATTTGAAAATATATGTATATGCATAATGATTCAATGATCATACGACAAACTCGGAGGAATGGTACAGCTTATTAAAATATGCAGTTTTTGTATAGGAATGTATGGTTGAATGCGGCGCGCTGAGGCACGAACACAAAAAACGAAAAGAAAAAAACATTGTTTATTTACAACATTATTGTAAAGTGTTTCTTTGATTCAATGTTTACAATAAATGCTGAAATCAGCGATCACTCACAGTGATACATGCTTGGTAACATCGACGGAGTGATAGGCACAGTTCTAATGATGCTAGGCATTTAGCGCGAGCTTACAGCCCAAAGTCGAGCAATGAGGTCCTTAATTGAGTTACTGAAAATAGAGTTGCAAATACAGAGTAAAAATAAAATAGAGTGAGCATCTGGGTTGCCAAGTAAAGGACTTGAAACTCGTCACGTGACGGGTATTAGTTGGAGCATTGAGCCTGACTATCGTGAGAAATTCGTTTCAAAGTGTGCTTCGTTTCTCAATGCGTACATATTAATGCATGTTATACCTATCGTTCTTCAATGCGTACATCAATATGCATTCTGATACAAAAATGCATGTTTTAGTAAGCTGCACCATCAGTTAAATATAGTCTCATGAGAATGGAATCACTCTGTATATATAGATATATTTGTTGATAATCTGTTTAAAAAATCTTGCATAAAGGTTTTCCTTTATCTAAATATAATCCCTTACCAGCAATAATATATTATATAAAGAATAAATAAAGTTCATAAAATCAATAAAACCGAAAAATTTGAAAAGAAAAGTTAGCAATAACTACATGAAGGTATCTCGGATACAGCCTTCCTCACTTTCCTGTTTTAATTTTCATCAGCAATAATATTTCTTTTAATAGGCGTTAAATTGCAGTGACAGAAACCATCTCTTTAATGATTCTATTGGGATTGATGATTAGACCATTATGGATGAATTGCGTTTTGAAGGAGAGTCGTCCTACCTTTTAGCTTCCTTATGTCGTATTTTATTGGGAATAAAATAAATTCGCTGCAATTCCTAATTTAGGCAATATTTGTTAAGCAAACCAATTAATAAAGATGTACAATATAACTTTTCCATTACAGCAAATCATGAAAAATGATGCAGCACACTAATCCAATTGCTTATAAACAGATTTTTCTTCTACTTTTTTTTTGTAAGCCATTGAGTAGATTAAGACATTTTAAACGATTGATGCGAGAAATATCTTACGAAAATAAAAACAGAAAATATGATTTTTAAATAAATAATATAAGGTTACATTCTGTTTAAATTAATGTTGCAAAATAATATATTCCTTAAGAATAATTTGTTTGAGAAAAAAAGAAACTCTTCTTCTGTAGAATTCAACTGATGTGATCTCCTTTTAAATAAATGAGAAATTTTCATTTCATTTAAATACTAACTTGATTTTTTTTTATATAGTAGAATTTAAAAAAAATAAAAACAACCAATACGTAAATAATCTTAAGAAAATGTATGTAAATGTCATGGAGGGCTGGATTCATAGCCGTATACTTCATTCTTAAAGCAATTCATTCACAAATTACGATTTGTACGGTGATTAAATATTTTTTCACCATCCTTCGTTTAATTTACCTCTTTTTAATACTTTCTTCTCCAATAAATGCGTATAACAAATTACAACAATGTCAACTATATCACTCTCCGTTTACAAATATTTACTTTAAACTCTTATCCTTCGACTTTAAATTAAATTTATATATATATTTTTTTTTAATATTCTAAAAACAACTAACAGCAATACTATTAGCATTCAACATTGTTAGCATTCTTGAATTCATTAATTATAAGCAATAATAAAAATGCTGTATATTAATTAATATGAGATTTTTGAAAATAAAAACTAAACTGGTATGCTGTAAATCCATTTAAAACTGTAATTGCGATTTTTACATAAACTATTTTTTTTCCTATGATAAATTTTACAAATCTCTTATTGACTGCTACAGAGGAAGCTTTCTTGATTATGAGAATAAAAAATATGGTCTCATATGATAATTCTTTTATATTGATGAGTCGTTCTTTTTAAGACAATTTTGGAGTTATTTTTTCCTTTATTTTTTTGAATTATTCTCATAGATACCAGTATCAGACAAATTTTTTTTTTATGAAACTATGTTTTTATTCTACATGTAGAAAATGCAAATCTTTACATAACCTGGCTTTAAAATTTTCACGTGAAAAGTGATCTTTTTAAAACTGAAATTGCATTTTCGCATTATTTTGTAACTTGCTTAAAAAAATATATGTCTATATTTTTGTTTTTTGTTTCTTATTTAGCACAAAATTATTAAATTCAAATCTTAAATTTTTATTCATTTCCTTTTAAGGATAATCAATAAATATATCTCCGATTACTATCAGAGAACGTAAGTAGTCTTTTTGTCATAAAAACCTTTCGAAATCGTGCCCACTATATAGAACAAAATGTTATTGTCAATGTCAATTACCACTAAATTGCTGTCTTATTGTATACAGATTATTATGTCATGCAGTCTGATAACTATCTGGAATGTCATGGACAACAGTTATTCAACCACTAACTGGTGAAGCTGTTCATTCTCAATTTGGTTGGTTATCACTTGATTTATTTACAATTTCTACTGCACACAGTGCACTATATTATTTTTTTAATAAAAATACATTACTAAATATTTAAACATTACTAAAATAACTTACTTTTTTAATCGTCCCCCATAATATTTTTAATAGATTTTATTTATTACCTAATTAAACAAAAGTCCATGAATATTAAATATTATTTTTTTTAAAAACCGAAAGCATAAGCTTTTAATTATAAATGCATACAGCGAAATTTGTGTTCTACAAATGAAATATTATTAAATGCTCAATGCATGTAATTGAAACGATACATGTTGGAGTGAATCGCTCATACCGTAACTCGTAATGCTATCGGTATCTTTCCATTTCTGCTCAAATTTCCCATTCGTACGCAAGAAATTTCAATTTCCTCCTTCAATTATTTGCTTAGAAATTCGAATAAGCGAATTTGTTTGAATGAGTGAATTCATTTTATTTGCTCAACACGTTCTAGCACCAATCGTTCTTTTGGAAGATTTGAACAAACGTTTAACATTTTATATAATGTGTACTTAAACTTGATGCCTGCAAACTCGACGACTGTTCATTACAACATCAGTTTCTCAAACATTTAATTTGGAATAGTCGTTTTAGTTGGATATTTATCGTTAACAATTTCTCACTAAACTCAATACGCACGGCAGCGCAAGATGTTGAAATAATGTTCTTTTTATTTGGTAGAATCAGAATGAATGCTGCATGCATCTGTAGAACATGAGTGAAACTGTATGTCCATCTGTACATACAATACGAGTGTGCAATATATGTGAATGTGCCATAATATGCAATATGAACGTGCTTTCATATGTTAAAATGTTATGAATAAATTGATATGTTTATTGACTTTTGTATCATACGGTTTGCTATGTTATTCAAATTTTTTATTTTACAGTTCAAGTGATTATAGGATATAATACATATCACGTTGACTTAACGTGAAACAAATGCGATTTCGCTTTTGAAAGTTTTACATGGTTGACAGGAGTGATAAATAATACAGTACGATCCCTCTGAAACGCAATCATCTAACAATTGTTAACCCAATGTTAACGTAATCTTAACGTTATTAGGAGGGTAAAATAATATACGGAAAAAAGCGAGTAAATAATGCAACGCATTTAAAATATTAGATCACGTAATAATAAAAACGTAAATATTAAATTGAATATAAAAAAAAAAATAATAAGATACTGTGTATGTATTATACTTGCATTTTTGTAGTTGATTTCATTTACTTAAAGGTAAAATTGCGATAATTGTAAACTCTTTTAAACACTTATGCTTAGAGCCTCATTGAAAATAAAGTACTGTAATAACTGACTTTGATTCAAAATATCGTATAATATACATTACTACTTTATTAGTAGTTACTAATGTAGATTTATTAATGCCTTAAACATACATTACATATACTTTATTAGAATAATTTGAATACGATTTACTAATGTATCTTGATCACCCTCAATGCAGTCATTGTAATACTACTTTTTTAAGCACCTTCCTTGTAGCCTACTCGGAAATAAATTAATCTTTATATATTAATTTTCATAGCACCGCAAAATAAGATGCAATACTACTTTATTATATTGCATTACTACAATATATATATATAATCCACACTTCTATTAAGACAGTTAATTCGAAAAGTAGGAAGTATGCTATATAATATGCATAGAATGCACGGAAGTTCACATATTATACAGGGATATTTGTTACATACTATACATAGAAATTTACGTAATATACATGGAAGTTTGTTAATATACATTTAAATATGTATATGTAGTTGAAAGGTGTTTCTGTATATCTGAAAATTTCTTTTTTTTTTTATATAATCTCTAACAGATTTTTTTTTTTGGGGGAAAGGACATTTGTCTATCGATGTCATAACTATAGCGCGGTATTTTTGAACATTATAACAGAGTAATACTTTATAAATAAAAGATAAAATTTAGAAAATAAAATATCATTAAAATCTTTCTTAAACAAAAAGAAAACAGAAATAAACCCAACCTACTATTTACTAACGTATTTAGTGAGTTTCGATCTATTCCCAATCGACCTCTAACAATGTTATATCGATTTTTATGGTTGCTATCGGTCACTTTGGCGATCACTGATTAGATCAAATTTGATTAATATATCATTAAAAATAAATTAAAACTTTGTAGTGATATTTAAAACAATATCTTATTATATATTTTTATAATTTACTATCTTATCTCAATATCATTATTTTGAAACGATATTTAAATCCCAGCGGTTGCTATCGGCCATTTTGGCGATCGCTGGATTAGATCAACACAAATGTGATTAATAAATCATTAAAAATATCTAATACTTTTGTAATGATATTTTAAACAATATACGCAAAATAGAATATGCAGCATTTAAAAATTATAGATTTATTTAAAAATGTTGAAAAGAACATTTCAACATTATTTTTCTTTAAATGCATAAAAAAAATAAAAGGAATTTTTTTTTTTTTTTTTTTTTTTTATGCTTTTTTTTCCACATTTAAGTATCATTGACTGAACTTTGTGGAAATACAATAAGATATTGTATTTTTCTTTTGAAGCAATTTTAATATTTTTTATAATATTTTAATGGTATGCATCATTTAATTTAGTTATAACTCAAGTGGGTAAAAAATAATTAAGAATTTTAATTTATTACTTGTGAAGAAAATTTATCAATTATTTTTTCATTAAAGGGTGAAATGTGTAACACCAAACGATAATTAAAATTAACTTTCATGAACACACTTTAATCTCCAGACGATATTTTTGAAAAATTAAGTCAATAATGATACAATCATTAATAAACTATCTTTACTAATATTAAGTTTATTAAATCACATTATCATTGAAATCACCAGAAAGAAACTTTTTAAAATTCATATTTTCTACTGACAAATTTTTTTAGCTACCAGCTTATTTTAACCAAAACTATTTTGTTTTATAGTATCATCAAACGAAATCCTATCCATACATTTCATTTAGATCCACAAAATAATTCATTTTTCAATTTTATTTTAAGAAATTTTTCATGAATTTTGATAATTTTTAACTCCTTAAACATAAAAATTCATTAGCTTTATTTAAATTGAATCAATTGAAACTTTTTTAGGAATATAACATACATAAATCGTTGTAATTTGAAACGAATACTTTTAGTCGAAGCTTATAATCAATTTAAAATATGATATAAAACACATTACTTGACTGATATATATTAAATATTAACAACACGCGCTATATGTAAGTTTGTACAGTCGAATTTACGGGGATGTTTTTTTTAAAGGATTTATGTCCATTTAGAATATTAATTTATATTTGAAATAACATTTATAACTCTTGCCTTTTATTAGTTATTTTTGATGTCGCATACGGAATTTTTACCTTAACAATATCATATCCATATAGAATAACAATTTAATTTATGTATTTAACCGATTGTCACTAAAAAAAGTTCACTTATGAAGATAGTCGAAACAGGAAGGAAGATTAAATATAAGAAATGGTAAAAAATAAAATTTAGAAAATAATAAAAAAATAAATAAGTATGGCCACTTTAGCCGTATAATATTACAGTCGAGAGTAATATTACAGTACTTCAGTCGAGAATGCAGGCATCCATTTCAATTATGTGAGAAGAAAAAAAAAATATTTAAAAACTTCAAATTTGAAACAATACATTCTTAAATGGAATGCATTTAAAAACGTTTCAAGATCTTTTTAAGTTTGCTATTAGAATGTGAGGAAAATTTTGAGTGCCTATCATTTCTATAAAGTAATTTCAATATTTATCCGAGTCCTTTTTCAACATTTATCAGATTTTTTAATAATTACAAGTGAGTCATTTTTAATAATTTTACCCGAGTCATTTTTTAATATTTACCCGAGTCATTTTTTAATATTTACCCGAGTCATTTTTTAATATTTACCCGAGTCATTTTTTAATATTTACCCGAGTCATTTTTTAATATTTACCCGAGTCATTTTTTAATATTTATCATGTCTTATTTTATCACTTCACTTGCATGCGTTTCTTTTTTATCAGTACGTTTCTTTTATTTTCCATGTTTCAAAAAATTTATTTATACATCTCTCTCACTAAAGTTGAAATCAACATTGGCAAAACCCTTTTTAGAGTTTTTTGAATTTTTTATTAAAATTTTAGAAGAAATAAGTTTATAGATTACTGGCAACGGTCTATAATTGACATCAAGAAATTCTGAGATTTTATTTAGTAATATTCTGGGTTAAATGTAGGATTTAAAGTACTTATATAAAAACAGAGATCTTAACCATTCGTGATGTTTTTGGTTTCATCAGAAATACCTAAACGTTCTCAAATGATGAATAAACTTTCATTCATATAATTTACTTAGATTTAAATGAATTACGGCACACACATAAAAAAATCATATGCAGAATAAATATTATATTTTTTATTTACATATATTTATATTTGCATTTTTGAAAAATAAATTTACTACAAAAGTGCGTAATAATAAAGACTACATTTGCTTCTTTTAATCGTACTAAATTTTCTTCTAATTTTTGTTTGTACATAAAAAAAATATCCATTTTACTTGTTTCATGTGTGCAAGTAAACAATCCAATTAACATAAGCAAATCTTAGTTAAAAATTAAATGATCTTTTATTAAAAAAAGATTTTGTTTTTTATTAAAAAGTACAGCAAATTAAATACTAACAATTTAATAACTGTTTTTCTAATAATTAACGTATTCTAAGTTAAAAGTAACGTGTAAAGCATTCACCTCACCAAGTACAACTTGCATTTTTCGTTTACTGAAATGCAAGGAATTATACACTAATCTAAATTTGTACACAACAAATTTCACTGACATGTTCTTTTTTTTTCAATGCATGCTTTCTGTAAACTTGTCATCGCCATGAATAAGAGATAGGGCCTGATGGTCGAGTGGCTAGCGCTCTTTCGCTCGGTACCACAGATTTCGGGTTCGAGTTCCGATGGTGCCATGATTAGTGGTTCGAATCCACTTTAAAACCGTACGTCCCATTCTAATAGGATCGTAGAGCGTTGCGGGATAGTGTAACTCGTGTCCGTAGCATATCTTCAAGCTACACGTGCCCCCTAGGTCGTGCTAAATGAGTAACGTCGGTGCAACCCTTGTTTACGGTATAAAAGATAACTGTCTAAGTATTTGCCAGCTGCATTAGAAGGGAAAAAATAAGAGAGGCACAGATCGTGGCTTTAATGACCAAATTCAAATGTCAATCTCAATGCATTGAAAAGATTAACAATCATTCAAAGATATTTTTTCTCTCTGAAAATTAATTAAAATTACCCCTAGATTTGTTTAATAATTCTTTTTGGCAGTTTGTCCGAAAGGGAAACCAATTCAATAGAGTTTGAACGATCACTTTCCAAAGCTATGGAATTTAACATATAAAACATGAAATAGGTATCCGCTAAAATATGTAAAAAAAGTGTATTTTAAAACCGCTGAGTAAATCTGTAGTCTTTTTCTTCTGTGGTATCGGTAAAAATTAATATCTGAAAACACACTGCCAAGATACTGTTCTTCCAAACAAAATTGATGAAACTTTTATACTTTGGTATCAATCATGATTTTCTTTTTGTGTAACAAATATAAAATTAAAAATTGTTGTAATTTGATTCTTTCCTATTTGTTTTATTTAGTCTAGAATAATTCAAAATTTAAAATTTTTTCGACTAACTTTTTAAATTGATTCTTGCATTTCATTACTTATTTTCATGGAATATTATATATAATAGTCATTTGTATTTTGTTTTTTATGATTGTACATTTTTGCATCCACATTTCATGCGGTTTTTTGTTTTTTTTTTTTTTTTTGTCCTTTTCTTAATATGTACGTTCATCTAACCTTGTATGTAATAAACGGAGCTTCTTATGTATGCCCACCCTCAACAAAGCCCTAGCATGCATATTACAATTGAACTATTAGGTCTGAGATTCGAATAAGCCAGCTTCAGTTATTGCTTTCAGAAACAATGAGGCTCGATGACGATTGCGAAAATGTGTCACCTCTACAGTAGCGCTATCTGGAGGAAGTTTCTCCGGGTTTATTTCTATAGATATGAAAATGCATAGCAACAATCTTTAAATGTCATCTTTCATCAACCTTTCAACAAGGTTGTTTGTGCCATACATAAGTGGTACATGATACCCATCAAGTAGTACATGATACCCCCCAAAATTTGCATGCTATTTGTTTGAATAAGAATTTGTGGGCTTGTCTCGTGTAATGGGTTGAGAAAATCCAAAAATATACAAGGAAAAGCATAGCATAAAAATGCATTTAAATATAGAAGACTCCAGTGGCTGGTCTATTTGTATCGAATGGACGAAAATAGAATAACAAAGATGATTAATAAAGGTAAGTTAGAGAAAACCTGGAAAAAATGGACCTGTAGGCAATGAAAGTTAGACAATGGAAAAGAACATATAGGACTAGAATGGTTTGGGAAAGTGTTATCAGCAAAGCCATGGTCCACCTCGGACTGTAATGCCAAAGATGGCGATAATAATCTTTGAAAAATATATTTTAGTAACGAAAATGCTTTAAAGTAAGGAAAATCTTATGCTAATTAAGATTTTTATTCCAAATATGGAAACTATTCTTTATAAGCGCAAGAAAAGTGCAGGAAAAGAATTCTCAGCGGATTAACCAGTGAATTAATCAGACCATTTTCTATTTTAACCTCAAAAATAGTCTTGTGCATTATAAACATGGAATTAAGGTAATAAGCAATTTACTGTTAAATAAAATACACCTCGCACATACAATAACTACTCTTGTAACTTTGGCTTAAGTTAAGTGTGAAATGTTTAATATATATTTATACATAAATATAATATTTACATGTCTTAGTATAGAAATCTTAAATATTTTTCGCATTATATTTCCCAATTTAATTATAATTATTACAATTGGTAAGCATTTCTGTATATCATTTAATTATATTTCTGTGTTTGAATGAAAAGTATCGTCTAAAAATGGTATATAAAACTGCTATTGTTTCTTTATATATGTCAATATAAAATACCAATGCTTCATTATAAAATTTTGAGTAATAAATATTATGCCTTCAGGCATGAAATCTGAAAAGTATGAACGAATCTCACGATCCTAAAATCCGTCTTTTTTTTTAAGCTTATTTTTCCAGTTACAATTGACGTTTTTTGTGTAGTTCCACGCTAAAAACTTTACTTAAGCTCACTAGTACATTTAAATATCAGCACTTTTTATAGCATGGACAATATCTTGTTGATATTTTATTTCTTTTCCATAACTTCTGTAGTATCTCACAATAAATATATGTTAAAAATCTTCATTTGTAAGATCAAGAACTGCTGCTGAAGGTTATATTAATATTAAAATTCTTTTTAGAAATGTTTTCAGCATATTGCTATTATTAGACATTGTAACTAACAATGTCAAGAAGTGATATATATATATATAAACTATTTTATGAAATTAAATCGACTTTTTTTATTTTTTGTTTATGCGTCAAATTTTTTTTTTTATGCAGAGAAAAATTTATGAATATCCTATATAAAAAAACTATTTCTGTTTTGACTGAAATCTTTTAAACACAATTATACCAAATTAAATATACGAAATGAGAAATGGAAGTTTGAATATAGTTGGATTTAATTAAAATAAAAATAAAGTAAACATAAAACATGCAAGCATCCATTTAAAATTACTATCTATTTAATTAGGAAATGATTATATAGATGTTATACTTAATACATAACTTATACATTAAACAATTACAAGTTGTGCATACAAATGAAAATGTTTTAATGTTAAATTAAAAATGTTAATGAAGGCAAATCATATTAGTTAAATGCTGTATCGAAATAGCAAAAATTAATACAAAGTGCAATTTAAAATATTGTAATCTAGCAATTTCATGACACTACAAAATTGTCCGAGAAATTTTTAACTATGCTTCAAATATCCATCAATTTTTTTAATAAACAACAATCAATTTTTTATTTATATCCAACAACAATTTTATTATTTATATCCAACAACAATTTTATTATTTATATCCAACAACAATTGTATTATTTATATCCAACAACAATTGTATTATTTATATCCAACAACAATTGTATTATTTATATCCAACAACAATTGTATTATTTATATCCAACAACAATTGTATTATTTATATCCAACAACAATTGTATTATTTATATCCAACAACAATTGTATTATTTATATCCAACAACAATTGTATTATTTATATCCAACAACAATTATATTTATATCCAACAACAATTGTATTATTTATATCCAACAACAATTGTTATTTATATCCAACAACAATTGTATTATTTCCAACGTTTTACACTGCACAAAGTTAAAAAAAAAAAAATTAATTAAAAATGTTTGTTTTATGAACCTTATAAAACTTTAAATGTTTGTTTTATGTTTGCTTATCCGATTAGAATACAATAAAGATTCTGATTAGAATAAATAATTTAATGCAAAGTTTGAATTGAAATTCAATTAAATTTAAAAAAAAAACTGTCTTTGATGGAATAATCATTATCTTTATTTTATTCGTACTTGTAAATTTTCCATTATATAATTAAAAAAAAGCTATTAATTTGTTTTTCCGATTATTATTCAATTACATTAACGAAATCAAATATTTCTTGAACAGGATTCGAATAATTAAAATTCGAAAAAATTACAAATATTCTTATAAAACATTCAATTTCTTGCTTTAGAATCAAGTAAAAACATTTATCACGGTACTTACATGTGTAGACAGCATGGAAAAAATGATCCAGTCAAAATATAAGAAAAGATATCTTCTTCCTAGTATTTGCTAAAGATCATGATATTTGAAGTAGTTAATGCAACTAAATAGAATAAAACAAATTTAAAATTCCAATATATTTGTTCATTTGGTTTTGCTTTAAAGATTTATCCATTCCAATAATCTAAAAATTCGAAACTTCTGTTATACGTTATTTTTAAACATTCTAAATATTTTTTTTGTACTTTTAAAGTTCAGAATAGCTGTTGCCACATTCAGTCTACTAAATATTTTTAAAGTTTTATATTCCAATAGGTATTTTAAAGTGACTTGACTTGGTACTTTGAGATGAATGTTCGTTGATTCTGCTTTATCTCAATATATCCAAACGTTGTTTAAAAATACTACAGATGACAGAATTTGTCAAAAAAGAGAAAATGAAATCTGTATAAAAGAACTACTCTAAAACTCGAAATTCTTGAATTCATGGCCTATTACTGTTTACATAAATTCCATTTTAAAACAATAGAATCGTTTTAAGTGATTATGACGACACTAATTTTCTACAAATACAGTTGTATTTGTAAAAATTATGTTGTCTCAAAAAACCAAGATCATTTGAAGTTGCCATTTTGTTTCCAAGTTAACTTTGGAAGTTTTAACATTTATTTTGTAACAGATATTTTTGATGATTATTCAACTATTCGTTATTCTTCATTTAGATATATTTAAATTTACATAGAAAATGTAAAAAATTTATATTTGCTATCATTGCAAAATGTCAACACTATTTATAGTTTCAGTAATATTGATAATGATTTGAAAACATTCTTTAAAAATCTGCAATTGAAATAAACCACTGAATTATTAATTTAAGATTAATTCCATAAAATCTAAACTTCTAATATTAGAGTTTAAGGCAATATCTCGCAACAGAAAAAATTTCGCGTTATTTTTAAAATAAACACATGATACACTGCAAAGTTAAGTCTTTGCCATCTTGAAGACAAATTCAATTTTAGATTTATTTTCTTATGGAAAATAATCTCATACTACGTAACTTGGCAACATGAATCATCGAAGGATTGTATTCTTTAGGCATTGAAACATTAAGATTTTGTGGCAATCGGGCGT
Organism: Caerostris extrusa; assembly: GCA_021605095.1. Classification (NCBI taxonomy): domain Eukaryota; kingdom Metazoa; phylum Arthropoda; class Arachnida; order Araneae; family Araneidae; genus Caerostris; species Caerostris extrusa. The sequence goes on along the minus strand of BPLR01004371.1, from coordinate 15,420 downwards.
AATTTCAGGCAACGCTTGCAACAATGAATTGTTTTTATCTCGGTCAATGTATTTTCTAACTCTTCTGTCAAGTTCATCCTATGCATGTTCACTGGGATTTAAATCTAGTGACTCAGGAGGGTTACGCAGTTGTGCGGATACTTTAACGTAACTATTCTTTCACGGTCTTCGCTGTGAGTTTTGGATAGTTGCCGTGCTGAAAGATCCACAGGCTTCCAAGTTGTTAAGTATCAAAAGATGTCTACATAATATCTTGTGACAGCTTCAAGTATTTAAAATGATCTATTGTACCTTCACTGAAGTTTAATTGTCCAACAACAACTGCTGACATTGATCCTCAAACCACGGCTTTTTCTCCAGCATACTTCACTTTTGGAACGTTTATGAGTTTAAATTCGTTTCTACGCCGCCAAATTTATCTACCCAAATTCATCCCTTTTTTTTTATTTACTACGGATGCTACTTGTACACCACACCACATCACTGTGCCTAGAGCTGAGTTGCCCTCTACAGTTTGAAATGATGTGGGTGAAAGAAGTCTGACTGGGCTCCGTGACGCTCTACGGTCATATGAGACCGGGACCTACGGTTTAAAGTGGATTCCGAACCACTACAAACATCCATGGCACAGCTGGGAAATTTACTACAGATAGCAGTGTTTTTCTTCGCAGGACTAAGAAATTAAGTCCTTGATGTCGAAGGTTTCTTCGAACTGTTTCCGCATTAACCAGTTGCCGCTTTAACATATTATACTTAATTGATGAGCAGACAGTTTCAGATTTAACCTCATCACTGCTTCATCATTCAAAACCATTAGCTGTCCACTACGAGGTTTGCTAAAAATATGTTCAGTTGTTTCGTAATTCTTTATCATAGTTTGACAAACCGACATCCACCAACAAATTTTGCAATTTCAGAGTAAGATATTTTATTTATCCTTGACATTAACAAATTCCGAAAGTCAACATCAATTTTCCGTCTCCGAGTCATTTTAACAACAATAACAGCACACATTACTTAATGCATACACAAGATTTCCTTGTCAGAAATTGACGTGCAATGTTTTTTACGTTCCTGCTTTAATGTGAGAGAAATTGGATGACTTTCTACAAAAATACGTCTCGTGATATACACTCAAGAGCCAAAACATTATGACCACCCCTACATTTTGCAATGAACTCGCCTGGATGACGTGGAAGGCACGTGATCAGGTGGAAGTGGTATTTAACTGGTATTAAGTGGTGGTATTAATCCATGCTAAGGCGGGTTGAAGCTGTGTTGCGCGCCAAAGGTGGGCCAACTCGTTATTGACAGGTGGTCATAATGTTTTGGCTCTTGAGTGTAGATGATGATTTGAGTTTTGGTGAAGCTCCGTGGCTGGGCATCAGCCGTTAGTTTTCTATCTTTTTTATTGTCCATTCGTGATATAGATTTTTGTGATATTAATTTTATAAGACTGTCTTTTGTATATTCTAGATAGGTAATTTAGTTTTTATAATTTACTTTTATTAAATATTGTTTAACTTACATTTTATAACTTTTACGTAAATTTTTAAATAAATGTTTAAATTTTTTTAAATATCGTTATTTTAATACGTCTATGTTGACTTTTGACTGATTGAATTATACTGAAATTCTACTAAAGGATAAACAAGAATGCGTTGGGAATTAAATCTCAAAATTTAAAAAATTACAAAAAAATCAATTCATTAACTTTTAAGAAATAGAATTTAGATTTTAAGTTAAATTATTTGAAAATGAACATGAATAATTTTTTCAATATTATATTATTTTATAACTTATATTTTCACATTAGAACTTTCAAAGATATGAGAGATAAAATATCACGATGGGCTCTTTACAAATAGCGAATATCAATTTCATTCTTAAACTGCACGGTCACAACTACCGCGTGTTGTAAAAAAAATGCAATTGGATATTGATAACAATTCGAATGAACATTCATTAAAAATATGCAAATCTTTATTAATTGAATATATTTTATTAATCTTTATTAACTTTAAAGTTATCTTTATTAAGTTATTGAATATATTTATTAATCTTTATTATAATAAAGTTGTTATCTTTATTAAGTTGTTGAATAATTGGTACAGAATACTAAAAAGGATTAGATTTGATAGGATAATACTGAGGATTCGAATAAACTTTCGTAAAAATGTAAATCCTTCTATTGAAACGTTAATTGGTCGAATTTTGAAAAGTGCTTGAATTGTCAAGATATTCCAAAGATTTTAATCATACTTTTGATTTCAGGCTAAACAGAAAAATACTCCATCACTCTAATATGATTTTTTGAGTAAAGCAATTTTTTTTTAATGCAGTATGCTATGCATTACCCAAGTTACAGTATTAAAAAATATATTTACGAGAATTTCATGTTTAAATGTTAAGAGAAGTTTTATCAAAACTCAGACGGGGTAAAAACTCGTAGATTTAAGAATGGAAAACTTCATAACTTACTTAAAGGAAAGGCAGTTGTTAATACTTGTATAAAAACAAATCTTTCCAATTCTACAAGTAAACTTTCTAAATCTTAATACTTTTTTGAAAGGATTCAAGTATTAAAATGTTTATCGAATTCTTTGAAATAATACACATAGAAGACATTGTTCCATGACATCAATATAAAAGCGAGGTTGGATCTTTATTTTTTGAAGGATTGATCAATACAGATCTTCACTATTACAACACAATAATTTTAGTACAGATTAAAAATATTTAAAAGCAAAAAATTATAAAAATTAAAAAGAAAAAAGTTCCACTTACTCCACCGAAAGTTGATTTTCTTAAATTTCCTCAATTTTTAGCGCTAATTACGGTTGTAATTTTATAATACTTTGAATATTTAAACTCGGCAAACCGATATAGATAAATTTATACATGATTTCTACTCAATACTATCTCTAAAAACTTAAATTTGAGTTTCAATCAAAAAATTTTTGATTAAATCTGAAAGTTTCATTGGATTTAAAGTCTAATGAAATTTCAGATTTAACCAAAATAAAAAAATATTAGAAAACTAAAAAAAAAAGAAGTCATAAAAAGAAAAAAAAAAAAAAAAAACATTTAATTTTTTTTTTTTACTGTACAACCCAAAAAGTCTAAATTTTGTATTAATTTTAGTTTTAAAAACAAGTTGCGAGTAGTAAACAAATTATTTTGGAGCTTGTAGTTTGAAAATCATAGAAGCCTTGAATTTAGAGTTTAAAATTTTAGTTTTTAAATTAAAAACTAAAAGTATGATATTCAGTGAAGGTACGAAATTCAAAGCATTTAAATCTTTACGAAAATTAGTACTACTTGTACAATTAATTTAGGTTTTATTGAAAAAGACTTTCATACGACAATAAGTACATCATATCTGTTACAGTTAAATTTATTGTTACTTTATTTAGCTCAGCATTAGATAAATTGGATAGTTTGATACACTTTAGTAAAATAGATTTTTATTTTCTTTAAATTTGAAACTAAAAAAACTTAATTTTATATAAACGTTAAAAGAATCTTTCTGGTATTCAATTTATCCCGAGAAATTGATGTTTGTAATCAAAATTCAATGTTATATATCGAATATAATTAAGTTCATTTTAAATTGAGTAAGTTAAAACGTTTCATCGTCAACAAAATCTATCATGGAAATAAAATTTGCCGCGAAATGCCATTTAGTGCAAAAACAAGAATATCTTGCCATTTAAAGAAACCAATGATAACTTGAAAGCAATTTTCAAATGAACAACAAGAACAAGATATTAATCAGAGATTTTATTAGTCAATGTAATATTGGTTGGTACATCAAATACTAGTTTGAGTTACATTTTCTCTCGAGTAAAACGAGATTCAGGACTTCTGTACATTAAAAGAATTTTGTCTATAAAAACTGAATAAAAAAAAAAAGTACCCGTACACTTAAAATCACAGTACTACAAGTAAAATTCTTAAAAGTAATTTTCGTATCATTTACAGATTTACAGCTAAACAAGTGATTAAAAACAGATTACCTAGATGAAACAAATTTAAAAGCATTTTAGGATATATTTGGAAATAGTAACAGCATTATAAAAGTAATCTTATAAAAAAAAATTATACACTAACGATAAAAAGATATAGTAAAATCTTTTAAAATTTATGTAAAATCTATGCAGATTTATCTACAAATGGAGTGAAAACAGTAATTGAGTATAAAATCGTTTCTCTTTAGCATTCACAGAAACATGAAATGGCTTAAATGATGAATTCAAAAGAAGTTTCCCCATACATGGAGCAATATTTCAAAGCTTAAAGATGCACTTCAAAGATTTTTTAATGCAAGATTTCAGTTTCGAAAATATTAGATTATGAATCGCAGAATATTGGAATTCACATTCAAATCCAAGCATAAAATACCTCAAGATTAAGATCTCGCAATAGTACATACGTAATATATAGTGGACATTCGATTCTTTTCGTTGTCAATCTCTATAGCAATTAATTTCAAATTAAGACTATTTATACTAAAAAGATTTCCAATGAATTTGCATTTGATTAATTTAAAGGCATTAATCTGCGGACGATTAATTCTACAATAGAACAAAGGTCACTATGCTTTCTAAAGTTTCTCATCAACTCTGTTGAACTTTCCCTTGCACAAGCAAGAATACTAATGTTACGAGAAGATAAAAAGCCGTTTAACCTTAGAATTAAAGTTATATTTAAAGGCTGAAGACGTCCTTAATTTTAGTTTATTATGTTACTTACCGTTTATTCTTTAAAGAATAAAACTGACTATCGGTTATTGCGAGAACTTAAGGATTAGAGCATATATGCCAAGATGGAGATTATTCTTCAATATCTAAAAAACATTTAGTATGCATTTACACTTCATGATCAAATAATCTTTTCACTGCCGAAACTGTGCTCAACAGTAAAATTTTGTTGCCAATTTTGCACATAAATTGAGGCATTTTAGTGTTTCATGCCACCATCGAATTAGTAAGTATGTTCGTTAAAAGATTTCTGTGAATGATATTCAAAATCAAACGAATTGGACATTTACCACATGTACGTTAGGATTCAGCACACTGGTTCATCAATTAATTTCGTCTTTACGCCGTATCCAACCTTGAACTTTTCTTCGCAGTACTCGCATATCACACAGTAGTCGTATGATGTTACTGCATAATAGTCATACCATATGACATATCTTCCCCGATCTTCTTTGCAAGTTCTACAAACAAAGAAAAAGGTGTACAGTTCCAAAGAATCATCTTGCTTCGAATCAGAAGTCATTTTTTTTTTCTCACAAAGAAAACAATATTTCTCGACTTATTCGAAATGAAATAGGAACTTTTTTTTAGAAGATTTGAAGTTTTTGATTCTTAAGCAAACTTCTCTGAAGCTTTGCTGATTTTTTTATTTATTTTTTTTTTTTACTACCTAAGCACTGCTTGTGATTTACTTACATTCTGAAGAGATCGTGATGTGCCTTATATATAAAGATACATCAAGCTGTTGCCATTTTTTAAAAGTTTAAAAAAAATTACGTTAAAATTATAATGACTTGAATAAATCCATTTCAAGTGAAATAAAACTTTCTGAACGAAATGGGATCGAATAATACTTGATAGCATTTTTTTACATTAGATTTCTTTCTTAAATTCTTTCAATTGTGTGTGTATGTGTAATTTCATAATTTTTGCAAGTTTTAGAATGATTATATAAATTAGCTTTAATTCATATAAGTATTTTAGAATTTTAAAGATATATTTTGCCATGTTATTGACTGCAAGTTGCAAATGATGTTCCTAAGTTAATTTTTAAAGAACAAAATAAAATAAAAAATCACTCTCTTTATATGGGAAGGCATACTTTTGTGCTGTAAATCCATAATTAGAATTATTAGAATTAAATTAATTCTACCTCAAATCTTAGATCAATCCCAACGGAGAGATCCAAGGACAGTAAATACTACGGTAACATTCATGTCATATTTAGAATCATAACGCTTGGTAAAGCGATAAATTTTTCTTTACATTAGATGGTTTCCTTTCTTAAATTCGTTCTTTTTTTTTTTTTTTTAATGTGTTTGCGTGTGTTTTTATGATTTTATCAAGTTTTAGAATGTATATATCAAATTAGCTTTAGTTCACGTAAATATTTTAGAATTTTAAAGATATCTTTTGCCATGATATTGTCTGCAAGTTGCAACAGATGCTCCCAAAAAATTGATTTCTATAGTCAAATAAAAAAAAAAAACACTGTCTTTATATGGCATGGTACCATTTTATGCTGCACATTCATAATTAGAATAATTAGAAGTAAATTAATTCTCCTTAAAATATTGGATCAATCCCAAAGGATAGACCCGAGGACAGTAAATACTATGTTAATATTCATATCACATTTAGAATACAGATTTGGTAAAGTGAGAAATGCTTTCATTTAGTTCCATTAATTAATTTCTTTTAATATTGTGATTAATTATATTCAAATTAATTGTAAGTTTTCTAGTTGGAAAAATATTGTTGAAAGATGCTGATAAATGCTAATTCAAGAATATAGAGCATAGTGTACATTTAAGACTTATGAATATTTTCGTTTGGATAATGCATACTTACTTCGGCCCATTGACTTCGATGGTTAGAGCTTCATACTAATAACGCAAAGGTCCCAGGTTCAATCAATAATGGGCCAATGTTTCTATTTTTTTTGGACCTGATGGCCGAATGTCTAGTAAACAGTAGGCCAGTAGCCTCTTGCAGTAGGCAATTTGGCTTAGGCCCACGAAGGACTATTGCGCAGAGGAAGAGGAAGTATACTTACTTACGAATGAATATTTTATGCAATGCTTAAAATTTATTGTATTACAGTAAATCTCTATTGTGCTGCAGTATGTTAAAAATAAAAGAAAAAGACATTTATTAATTTTAATTCGATGGCTTAATTTTTAATTAAGTTTCCTAACATTTTGCAGCCTCTATTCATCATGAAAACCAACATTTAAAAATAAGATTATTTAATTCTAATGCACAAGTTTCAAGATTTTTTGACGTTTTTATTGGAAAACGCAGATACATTATTTGAATTTTCCTTGCATCTTTATTTCACTTTTAGAATATATCATTTACCACTAGATGTGTTTCACATCAGTTTTGGTTTCTGGTTTCTGCAGCATGGGTCCGATAATATGTTGAGATCTATAAATGAGAATGGATTGTGGAGGCAACGACACAATTTTGAAATATATAGGTGGTTTAAGGAGGCAGATATCATTAAATTCATCAAGATAGGACGTAGGAAGTTTTCGCGCAACATCTGTCGAATAGACATCTTTGACATTTAGGAAATTCAACTATATACCTTTTGGAACTAGAACTAGAGGTAGGTCCAAGTTGAGATGGACCGATTGTGTGGAGGCAGATTTTGAAGTTTTAAGGATTACTAACTGGAAAACTGTCGTAAGGCAGAGATTGGAATGGAAGGTGGTTCTCGGAAGGGCCTTGGCCCACCATGGGCTGTCGAGTCAATCGGAGAAGAAAAAAAAAAAAGGTTGAGTGCGTTCTTAAATTTTAAACTAATAGTTTGGAAGGAAAGTAAACTATCCACGAGATAACTCCGACTCTTAACTTTCAGAATAAGAATTCTGATTGAGTATTAATGAGTATTTTTAAATAATTGCAAATTTGTTGGACTAGGATATGCAACTTTAAAAGTCATATATTTCATAACCATTATTCCAATTAGCAAAATTTGAATCACTTAAATAAAGTATAAAATTATGTATGCAGATTTGTAAAACATTCACATGCATAAAGGATTTACGAATCATTACAGATGCATTATATTGTCGATTTATCATACTGTCATGCAGTTTTTAGCTTCTAAGAACTTTACCAAACACTAATGTTATGTAAATAATTCATTTCCTGTAAATGAACCAAAGAAAACACTTAAGTGCTTCAATCGCTTAACGCTAATTGCATCTCATCACGATTTCACAAAAAAAATAGCATCTACAAAGTAGAATGATGTTCTTTAAGTGTTCAATTGACCGTTTCACTTCCAAACTTGGAGGGTTGAACGTCAACCGCATCCGGTAGGAATAGCAGCTTTTTGCGAAATATCAATACCAGGACACGTTAGCTGTCAATCATCTTGATTTCATTGGGCCGAAAGACAACCACTTAGGTGTTGGGTCTGGGTTGTAAGCGACGCTGTTTGTGTGAGATCTGTCAACGGAAAATGAAAGGTAATTGGTGAATCCCTTATTTCCTCAACACCTGGAAAACTGGGGGAACCGTCAACAAAAACACAAAGTTTAATGATCTGCTTAAGAAGGATGCTAATCAATTATGATTGATCTCCATCTTTTCGGTTTTTATTTATTTAGATTTTTTTCCCTTTTATTTTTAACAACCCAGACATTACATTAGTGTTACCAAGGCCTTATGTGTAAAAAAAAAAAAAATAAATAAATAAATAAATAAATAAATAAAAAAAAAAAAAAAAAAAAAAAAGAAATTTTTTTTTTAAGACAAAAATGTTTTTAATATGAATATTTCTTATGCTTACTTTTGGATAATCGGTTAAACTTTTTTTTTTTCTTGTGGTAATTAGGGTTCGATAACATGTTTGGCGCTGTGAATGAGAATGGGTTGTGGAGGCAATGCACAATTTTTATATATATAGGTTGTTTAAGGAGACGTGTATCATTAAATTCATCAAGATAGGACGCATGAGATTTGCGGGCCACATCTACTGAATAGATCAGTCATTCTAGACATTTAGGATTTTCAACTATTCATCTTTTGTAACTAGTTACAAAAGGTATAGAGGGAGGGGTTATATAGTTGAAAGTTATTAGGGGTAGGTCCAATTTGAGATGGACCGATTGTGTGGAGGCAGATTTTAAAGTTTTAAGAGTAACTAACTGGAAAACTGTCGCAAAGCAGATATTGGAATGGAAGAAGGTTCTCGGTAAGGCATTGGGGAAAAAAAAAAAGAAGTCAATAAAAGTCAATGAGTCAACAAAAGAAATAGAAGAAGAAGATGAAAACAAAGTTTGAGTGTCTTCTTAAATTTCCGTACGTTTTCTTTTTTATTGGTAGTATATTTTTAACGAACAATTTTTTTATAGATCCATAGAAAAAAAGAAACTAATTACACTGTATTTTGATCGCCCAAAGTAAGAAAAATTGAGCGAAATATCATTTGTGGAAGAAAATTCTGCACATATAAAACTTAAAAAAATTTTGTAAAAATAATATTTGAGATTTTTAAAAATTCTTACCGTACAAAACACATCATATTAATAACACTTTTGCTTTTAATTATAAAAATATACTTTAAAAAATAAAGATTACAAAGTGCAAATATCATTGACGAACAAAGTTTTAGAACTTACTTTCTTCTTTTTTTTTTTTTTAATGTGCTATTTTCGTGGTTTAGCTTTTTATTAAATATTCATCGAATTATTGAAGTTGACATAAACGATGGGATCGATAAGTTAATAAAAAGGAAAAAGAGATGGAATTTTGATTTATAATTTGTTGGAATTTTTTTTTTTTTTTTTTAGAAATTAAAATAATATTTTTTTGAGCACTACTTCAAAATTTTAATATTCTCTTTTTTTTTGTGTGTGTATTTGAATCAAATTAATGCAATGCAAAAAATATTATTAAAATAGTTAATAGAATTGGAGTAGTTAGTTGAAGTAGAATTTAGAATAATTAATAGTTAGTAGAATTTAGATCAGGGGTGGCCAACCCAAATGATCTTGCGGGCCACTTTGCAAATACATCCTAACTCCGCGGCCGCATATAAAATTATACATCCCCATATTAGATTTAGACCCCCTATAGACATTTTTGGAGTGAAAAATTGACACATAACCAGTTATTATTTTTGTGTTTACTTTCATTGTTACATGCAAACATAGATAATAAAATAGTAATGATACTAAACTTACATTGTACGGAAATATAGAATAACAAAAATGAAATATAAAAATATATAAATATAAACGAAACAAAAAAAAAAAAAATGAAATCATATAATAAAAATATTTATTTTACTAGTGCGATATTGTTTCTCCACTCTTTCGCTTAACTTTTGCAAATCGATGCCGATTTATCCTGTTATATTAGATGCTCCAAGATGCGCGAGCTAAGTTCGCAGAATATAATTTAACTATTCTGCGAATTCATAACTGTAAACTCATAAATAAAACGGCAACATATAGAATATTATTTTAAAATGAAAGTTAATTTTTCTCATAATTTCGGTAGTTAATTTTTGAATAGATGAATGCATATATAATGTATTATTTTAATACATTGTTTTTCACTGCTGTGGCCATTATAGAGTAAATATATTTTATAAAAGTGTGATAATCTCACGGGTCTGAAAAATATTCAGAGCGGGCCGCGGGTTGGCCCCCTCTGTTCTAAATTATCATCATCTAAATCGTATCTAATCGCAACTTTAGGAAGAGGTAAAGCAGGTCACTCTCAATCGATTGCAGAAAATGTAGTCTCAAAATGAGCTCATATATGCTTTTAGTGAGATCATATATTATCTACACATGAAATACAGCTGTTAAAGTGATAATGAGGAATTGTGGCTGCTGATTGGCCACTCTGATTTAGATACATTCTCTATTACTTATAGTTTAAGACGTCTTATTGATTACTTTTATTTTGTTGTGCCCCCGCCCCCATACAAAATGCTGGGTGCGCACCTGGTGCAAACTAAAATCTGTATTTGGCCTTTATTATTATAAATCTACATTTCCAGTTAAAAAAATCATTTCAAACGTGTTTAAAAAATTAACAACAAAGAATTTAAAAATTATAATTTTTATACAGTTCCCCGTTCTTTATAATTATGCTAAGTAAAAATTTACATTCACCTAACAAACGTAACATAAAGCTTCACTTATGTATGGCAAAAATTGAGCGATATATTTTATTTCAAACTTTCAGATTTTTCAGGTTTCATTGAAGAGCTAGCATTTAATGCATTATATGAGATAGCATTATTTTTAATGCATTTTGCTTCATTTTCCAAATTTCCCTGCTTCGCCATTGGTGTACCCTAATTTAAATCACAAATTTTTTAATTAGTTTTATAAAAATTTGATATCAAATAACTGAATCAATTTTTGTCACACAAAAGTTAAACTATTTTTTTTAACGTATGTTAGGATGAGTGTAACTTTTTACTAAAGTTAGCTATAGGAAACGAGAAACTGTATAAAAAGTACTGAACAGAACTGTATTTTTAATTTTTTCAATGTTGAATTTTTTTTTTTTTTTTTTATGTAAAGCTCCAGTATTCTGAATGCTTACCTAATTTGAAATATTTTTTTTAGTTGCCATATATCTTTAAGACCAATGATTACGGACCTGGTACAGATTCAGGTTGAATCCTGCTTGTACAATAATATTACTCGGATTTGATTTGTCGTTCTACGGTCCTTTTATGCATCCTTAATTTGACTGGGAGCTATAGTTTAACGTGGATTCTGAACCCCTCACAAACATCCCTACCATGATTCGAACCTGAAACCTACGGTTGCAAAGCACAAAGCACTAACTAATCAGCCATCAGACCGCTGCTCGGATTTGAAGAAATCCTTTACCATTCAAAATGGGGAAATAAACGGGGCAAAAGAAAACAGATAAGGGCATAGTAAAAGTTTTTGAAATATAAAGAATATGCATACCATTTAGCAATCAATCAATTATAATTATGTAAATTACAATGACAAAAAGCAAATGAAAAATAAATACAAAAATTAATTACTGGCTCGAACAAAAATCGAAGAACAACAACCAAAAAAAAAAAAAAAAAAAAATCAGGAACAAATACAGTAACAACATAAATCAAGATTATTCTTAATACGTGTTTCTTTTTCAAATAATTCTTCTCAATAATAAAAAAAAAAAATATAAAACAAGTCTGAATGGACTAAAAATTTGAAAAAGGTAAGATATGCTTATAGATCTACAAGTTGAACGGAAAGCATAGAGATTCATTTAAAACGAAAGGAAAAAGTTTTTTACCAGCGCAAGACGTAATCTACTTATGACATATTACTTAGACTATCTACTACAAGACGATCTGACTATAATCAAATCATAAATCTCCTGTAAAAAAAAAAAAAAAAAAAAAAAAAATGAGTAAAATTTGCTGTGTGTCCTGTTGCATCATAGTTTAAGAAAACGTTAACAATAACAATATCAAAGAGGAAAGGAAAAGTTTTGTAACAGAATTTTGAAGTTACAAAACTTCTGTCAGTCATCACTATTCGCAGAAATTGATTGACATGTAAAATTCACAAAACATTGATTGAAAATGCACAAAAGACAGGAGAGTAAGGAAGTGAAATATTGCATAAAACTACATTTTCGAAATATGATGATCTCAGAATTATCAACCTCATTTTGCTTTTTTTTTTTATCACCCATAATCATTTCATAAAACTTAATAGGCATGCAAAACATATGCTTTTAAGGTTGATTATTTTATTGAAAATAATACAAAATCAGTACACAAATTTTGATAAAATAATGTAACTTTTTACATGTAATAAAAAACATGTAGTAAGGCTGTTTCCATTTACCGTAAAAATGTTTTTACGTGAATATACAAAAATGCAACAATGGTCGTATAAAAAAAAATGCAAGTTGCTAATGAAAAAAGTTTTATTTTTAATTTTTAATTGTAAATCCGTTTTCATCAATATGGGAATTTTTAATTGAGTTAATTTTACATAAAGTTCTAAATAATGTTCATTTTCGCCCTTTAAACATCGTTTCCTGTTTGTATTTTTCTATCAATATGTCGATAAAACGATTTATTTTTGGTTTCAAAATTTTTACTAAATCTAGAATATACAAACTTGTGAAGATGACCGTATATACTTAGCACAAGCCTGTATCAAGTATATACGGTCATATATGGTTATATACTTGTCCTGGTATGGTACATATTTATCCATATAGGGTACATACTTGTCTTGGTATACATATTTATCCATATATGATAATACTTGTAATACATATAATGGTATATACTTGTCCACAAGCCGCGTACACATAAAAAATAAAATGTATTTACCCTATATTTATTTTATCTCTATAAAAAAACCTGGTATTTTTCACATTTATTTCATCACAACCTCTCTCACACAAGTATAACAAGCTCAGAAACAGCTACGAGATATAGTCGAAAGCCATGTAGAATCTCCAACTTGGTAGTTTAAAGAATTGGGATCAACTCGGCAGACTACGAGAAAGACAAGGAATACATAGACAGCAAAAGTGTGTTAGACGTCTAAAAATAGCATTTGAAAGTGCAATGGCAGATATTTATCATACATGTTATGAATGCTAAGTAATCTGCTATTATCTAAAGCAATTTAATTTGATTTTTGAAAGGCCTTCAGGAATTAGTAAAGTTAATCAATTATCAATAAATCAATGATTTGGGCGAAGGAATAGAATTTCAATAATTGAATTAACTGACTTTTTTTCATCCAAAAAGGATCTACACCAGAGCTCAAACTGATTTAATTAAAAGGAATTACTTCAAGCGTTAGTCAGATGAGTTTGAGACCAGGTGTTAACAATGCAAACCACTGTATCACCTGGTGATAGCAAACCTTTCTAAGAACATCCTTGTAGGTGATATCACCTCTGTATTCCTGGAAACAGACGATATAATTGCAACCTGCAACACACGGCGTGATGAAAGAGATGTCAAACTAACTTTGAAAAAAAAAATGGCGTGAAATGGGAAAAGTAACCGGATTAACGCGCGTAAAAGGCCTCCTCAAACACAAACACGCCAACAAAGAACACGACTCTATTTGGGAAGGTCCGTCCTTTGTGCCGCACTCCGCGGGTGTGGAAGGGAACAGGTCAGCGAGGGCTTTTACGTCACCTTTTCATCTGGTTCATAATCGCCCGCTCTAAATGCCTCTTCCTGAGGTGGTCTCTGTCAAAAAAGGGCCGCTTTTCGACTGTGTCCTTTGAAGTATTGCGCTCCGTAAGGAGAGGCCGCTTTATTTTAAAATGATACGAAAACCTGTTCTGGATTAAAAAATCGGATTTGATAGAAATTATTTTGTACCGATTTCTTAAGTGCTTCACTTTTGCGAATCAAACTGAAAACATATAGAAATTATGTAATTCCTCCGATCTTTCGGTATATAAAAGAAAGAGAAAATATAAAAATCTCAAACCGGGCCCTGAAACTTTAATTAATAACTAATTAATTAAAGTTTAATTAATAAACTTTAATAATTTAATAATACATTATGGAACATACATATACAGTGTTCAATATCCTAAGAAATTCATGAGCTAATTGGATAGAGACAATAGAGGCTTTTGGATGGTCAGAAGTAGTACTGGTACAAGGTACGTACTGAATGATACAAGTACTACCAAATTCAATAGCCACCATGGCAATATACCAAACATTGATAACCGTGAAACCTCACGAAGAAATAATTATTCGAAATATTATAAGAAGAACAATTCAATTTAATAGCCACGGAGACACTCGCCGCTTTTTGACTGTTGTTCGCACGGAAATTGTGTCCTTTGAAGTATTGGAGGACGGAAGGCTTTATTTTTAAAATAATACGAAAACCTCTTCTGGATTAAAAACTTGCTCATAAAAACTCGGACTTGATAGAAATTATTTTGTACAGATTTCTTAAGTGCTTCACTTTTGCGCATCAAAATGAAAACACGTAATATTCATGTCATTCCTCCGACCTTTTCGGAATATATATTTTTAATGCAGCTGGCAAACACTTAGACAGTTTGGTCTTGGATGCCTTAAGGCAAGCGCTTCACAGACGTTACTCACTTCGCAGGGGCGCGTGTTACCCAGGGAGCGCGTGTAACTTGAAGATACGGACTCGGAGTAACAATGCCCCGCAACGCTCAAGATCCTATTAGGACCGGGACCTACGGTTTAAAAGTGGATTTCGAACCACTACAAACATCCATGGCACCGCCGGACTCAAACCCGAAACCTGTGGCACCGAGCGCCAGAGCGCTAGCCACTCGGCCATTCAGGCCCCCTTTTCGGTATATAAATGAGAGAAAAAATATAAAATTTAAAAATCTGAAACCTCTCCACAAACTTTAATTTATTAAATATATGATACTGAGCGAATACATATAGAAGTATATCAGTGTTCAATATCCTAAAAATTTATGAAGCAAATTGTCAGAATACTATAAACACTACTAAATTCAATAGACACCATGGTAGTATACCAAACTTTATTTACATAGGAACCTCATAAAGAAAGAGTTGTTCAAATATTATAAGAAGCATCATTAAATTTAATAGTCACGACATATACCAAAATTCAATAATCCAAGAAATTAATGAAGCTAA